>OMLC01097475.1:0-14101 GCA_900302585.1 Regalecus glesne
ACACACCTGTATTGGTGAATAGCCACCATGGGAAATCCCAATCCAATAAAGAACTGACGTCAGGCTTTTCAGCCTCAATAAGCTCAAGGCCAAGAGCAAATTCTGCAATACCACCATCACGGCACTACAGTATGGAGACGATAAAACCATCGCAGCACACTCAGCGGAAGACCTCCAGGATATTCGGAATGCCTTTGCCAAGTTATACACAGCCCCAGATCTGGTATTCGACATCCAGAAGACCCGGGTCCTAATCTACCTCCACCCAACCCAGCCCACCACAAATTCTTGAAAACCTTGTTCACTTCCTCAGCCTTGGCAGCCTTCTCTTCTCAAAAGCTTATATTAACACTGAGGTCAACCACCACCAGAGTTTTGACAGTGGCGCTTACAACCGATTTGGGTAAGGAGTCTTTGAAGACCAAGACCGAAGGGCTCAAACAACACTCTAGAGCTGTTGTTATCCCAACCCCGCTGTATAAAGCAAGAGTCCTAAACCACCTACAGTGGGCACCCGAGAGTCCCGGAACAATACCACTGAAGATGGTTATGAATCAGCTGAAAGGAGAGATGAACAACCGTCAGTGATCAGGTAGAAGCCAGCATGACTAGTATCACCACCACAACAATGGAGCACCGACTCTGATGGACAGGCAATGTCGTCTGAATGTCCAACACACATCTCCCTCAACAGATCCTATACTCCCAGCTGAAGGGCCGGTCAGCGAGATTCCAGTGAGCAAAAGAAACATTTCAAAGATATTATGACCAGTCTCAAGAAATTCAACATCACATCGAGCAACTGGGAAAACATTAGACTGGATAGTGTCAAAATAGTTGAATCTGGTCATCTGGACATAGGTTTAAAACAAAACAGGAGTATGTTTCAACATTCATCTGAATGTCATCCTCGGCTCTCAGAGACGCAATTCATTTGACTTTGTTGACTACCTGGATTATTCCGCCTGAAAAGATGTTTTTCTATTGGACTTGGGATAGATTCTCCTGGAAGAAATTCATGCAGGGAAAAGTGACATGTCATGAAATGGAACTATACTGTACCATAAAGATAATAGAATTTGGGGGCTGCAGTTGCTCGGTGGTAGAGCATGCACTTTGGTAACTGATGAGCCAGAGGTAGAGGGTTCAAACCCGCACTTCAGCGTAAGTAAGGGCATCTGGCCTTAATCACCCAAGTTTCATCTAAATCTGTATCCACCCCCACAGCACGGGGACTAATCATAATACGTAAAACAGACCTCTTTACTGTATATTGAGTTAAAGAATTATGTAGTTATATTACCATCTCGTGGGTTTAGCAGATCAATATTGAAATCCCCACAGACAGACCATCCATCCATCATCAACCACTTATCTGGAGATTGGTCACAGGGGTGACAGATTCTAGCTGGGAACCCAGAGCTTCCCTTTCCCTTGTCATATCAAACAGCTATGGCTGGGGGATCCTGAGACATTCCAAGACCAGTGTGGCGATATAATCCCTCAATCTGGTCCTCGATTTGCCTCGTCGTCTCCGCCTAGTGGATGTCCCTGGAACACCTTACTAGGGAGGTGACCAGGTGACATCTTTACCAGGTGCCTGAACCACTTCAGCTGGCTCCTTTCAACTTGAAAGAGCAGTGCCATTTTCTCATATATATTGTCATTCAATTCCAGGAAAATGAATCTGATCATGTCGATACGGGATCCAGGTTTTCTTTATATGCAACTTATTGTTATTATCGATCCATCCATTGTCAACCGCTTATCCGAAGTCGGGTCGCAGGGGAACTGGAGCTTATCTCAGTTCTCATTGGGCGAAAGGTGGGGTACACCCTTGAAGGGTCGCCAGTTCATCACAGGGCAGAGCAATTAGGGGAACAGTGTCTTGCTCAAGGACACTTCGACACGCTTCTCTGCAGGTCCGGGGCTCAAAGCTGCAACCTACCGATTGCCAGACGACCACTCTCCCCACTGAGCCATGCTGCCCCTATTATTACGAATATTATGAATATTATTGTGATTATGATTATTATTATCATGATCATTGCTTTTGGAATAGTTTTAGAGTTTCTCCATCTTTATTTCTACTGTAATGCAATCAATGAATCCAATTTCTTAGCAGTGACTGATCTTAGCAGGTTTGAACAAAGGCAGATTGAGGTGAATTAATTGAGATTGCTCCATCCATTTTTAAATTTCTTTTCAACTGGTCTTCTCTGTAGTACTCACAATTTCTGCATTTATTCTTTGTAGAAAATGTTCTCAGAGACTCGTGTGATTCATATTGAAAGTCAAGTCCAGTTTTCCATATATTATGGATGAGTGATTTCTGTCATGAGTTGACTTAGGTGTGTTTAGTGAGTTCAGTTACATTCTTATGTCAATCTTCATGTTTTCGCACTGTGATCTTGCTGTGATTGCTCTGCTGGCGTTCATACTCAAACTTGTCTGTTTAATTTAGGTCTATATGATAAGCATTTGAACTGCCTCTGGTGAAGATCTATTCAGCTTAGTAATTTGTTGCAGCCTGCTGTCCATGTTCCCTGGAGCTTGCTCTGTCTCTGTAGAATATGAACTTTCTTTGCAATGTCTGCATTTTTCCTGGTGATGTGTTCATTCGGGTACATGTCTAGACCTCTTTAATTTGCATCCTTGTTTGAGAAGTTCCTGCTTTTTCTTACTGGTGGTAAAGCAAATAATTACAGCTAGTGTTGCCTTTTTGTCATTTGCTGGCCATGCTGTAACAAGCCTCAATATACCTGCTATCAACAGAGAGTCCTATGCTATCCAGGAAATCAACAGCTTGATGTTCCAGCAATTCCCTCTTGGCCTGGGAGGCATCAGCAGCTGACAGCATTGAGCTCAGAGGCTGCCGCTGCATCGGTCCAATGCCTGGTCTTTAGGCTGGTGATAACAGATCATTTATCTTGGAGTGCTATTTGAGGCCAGCCACTTGGTACTCCAGATATTGTGATCTTTCTTTTTTTGTGTTTGACCTCTTGAGTGATTGGACTTCGTCCATCACCTCGATGTTCGTCTCTTGTTGATTGGTGACTGTTGCTATCTCGGTCAACAATAAGTCAAAAGATGTTTGATCTCCTCAACCTTGTTAGGAAAGCTATCATCTTTCTCACTAGGCAAGTACGGTGCCCTGGTCACTAGCACTGTTGCTACACAGCAAGAGGGTCCTAGGTTTGAATAACGGGGATTCCAGGTCCTTTCTGTGAGGAGTTTGCATGGTTTCCCCGTATTTGTGTGTTTTCCTGCAGATACTCTGGTTTACCCCCACCATCGAAAAGACGTACATGTTGGGGTTCATGCCCCTGCCTGTGCCCCTGACCAAGCCAATAGGAAAAAGAACTGGAATCGGTACCCAGATGCTGCAGCTTCTCACTGCTCCTTTATAATAGGATGGGTTAAATGCAGAGTACGTATTTCACTCTATGTATGTACAATGACGAATAACTATAAGTTATTTCTTCTTGTCTTTCATTTTGTCCATTTTGCTCACAAAATTGACTCGAAAAAAAACTTCAATCTACATGTTGCTGGACCAAATACATCAAATTCTGAGTGAAAAAAGTCAGTCTGTTTGGGTCGCGAAGCTTAAAAAAAATTATTCCATTGTTTTACAGCTGCTCCTTTTCCAGTGATCGTGTTTGGGGGAAAATGCTCAACTGACGGGAGTACAGTACACAGACCATCATGCACGACCATGCTTGAGCTGTAGTTCATCTTCAGAAAAGGCAGCATTTGCAAGTATGTAATTATCTTTGGGAGATGAGCATTCAGTAAGTACATTATGAATTCTTTTCTACGCCATCATTCAGAGATGAGCAGTAACAGATGAGACCAGCTGACCAACACATAATGCAGTATTAAACAACAAGAGAATAAACCGTGCAAAATATGGGCAATCAACATAACTAAAATCCATCCATCGTCAACCGCTTATCCGAAATCGGGTCGCTGGGGAACTGGAGCATATCTCCGTTCTCATTGGGCGAGAGGCGGGGTACACCCTTGAAGGGTCGCCAGTCCATCACAGGGCAGAGCAATTAGGGGAACAGTGTCTTGCTCAAGGACACTTCGACACGCTTCTCTGCAGGTGTGGGGATCGAACCTGCAACCTTCCGATCACCGGGCGACCGCTCTACCCACTGAGCCATGCCGCCCCTAACATAACTAAAATAATTAATTTAATTTGAAATGATTGTTTTCCGATTTTAAAACATGTTCATTCTGCTTAAAAGACGCAAATGGCACTCGTCTCAGAACGGCAACTATAACAAGATCTATAGCAACCGTCTGCTAACCAGAAATTACACTACGGAAATTCATAACTGAAAAATCAGAATCGACTAGTCATAAACTGCTTTATAGAGACAAATTGAAATTCATGGACGGTTACTGACTGGCATGGGAATTACGGGTCAGAGTGATTTATGCTACCCAAGACCTTCAGCTCCAGGCTAGGAGAGCGAATACCGAGTCGAAAAAAAGGAAAAAAAACACCAAAGCGGTTGCTTTTCTCACAGAGCAAGATTAGTACAGCACTTCTAATAATATTTAACACGTTATCATATATATTTAAAATGTTCGGTTTTTTTATGTTTGTCATGCATTTCATTCTTCATACGTTTCCCTTAATTGTAGTGGCATCTTGAAGACCTGAACTAACATTTATAATATGAATGTCTGGAGATGACACCGAGTGGACATTGAAGATGACGATGTTGGAAATGGGTGGAGTGTGTTGACATCGAGATTTGACAAATCAGGCTTTGGTTTTGCAAGCGTAACCATTTTGGATGTTTCCTTCACATTTATCAAGGACATGTTGTCGTCTTGTGCGTCACATTTAACCTACAGTTCCAAACCAGAGATATGCAGTTCTAATTTATCGTGACTAAGCCTCAGAGTCTCCAGAACAGCTTCAGTGATCCTTGTCATAGATTCCACCAGTCTCTGAGCTCCACTGGGGAGATTGAACATCGTTCTTCTAAAATATATTCCCTCATTCGGTGTTTTCAGTCTCTACTGAGTGCCGAGAGGATTGATGTGACCCGCACATCGGGGAAACCAAACAGACGCTGGCCAAGAGGATGGCAAAGCGCAGAAGAGCCAAGAGGCCGCCCCGGAACTCTGCAGTCTACACCCATCAACAGGCCAGTGGCCCATCCTTCAAGGACGGGGATGTTCACATTCTTGACAGGGAGGAATGCTGGTTTGAAGGGGGAGTCAAAGAGGCCATCTATGTGATTTATTGATCAGCCAACATAATAATAATAATAATGATTCCCTTATCAGTCCCGCAAGGGGAAATTTGTTCTCTGCATTTTTGACCCAACCTATTGTATAGAAGCAGTGAGCTGCCAACATATGGGGCTCGGGGAGCATTTAGGGGTTAAGTGTCTTGCTCAAGGACAACTCGACATGCTGTATGCAGGACCGGGAATCGAACCTGCAACCTTCCGATTGCCAGGTGACCGCTCTACCCACTGAGCTATGCCGCCCCAACATGTTGTGTCAGTTCAAATTTGGCCTATCAAATTGGGCCACTTAACAGCAAATTGCTTTTTGTTGCTAGTCTACCTGTGATCTCGTCCAGTATCCTCCTGGGCTAACAAATTGCACATATTTTCATTTTTATCTGCTTTTTTTAAAATATGAATTCATTAATTTTGTCACTGCAAACTTTCAGCAGCATGTACATATCTGACATCCTTCTGTTTTGAGCCATGTCGACACCAAATTACAGTTATTGGCCGTAAGAGAAATTGAAATTTCATGAAGAGAAAATTTGTCCTGTCAATTTCAGTCCTCATGGAAATATTTTTCTTTCTTGTACATACTTTTAAAGGACAGAGTTTTATCATCCTTAAATCTAGCCCAGCTTTTTTTTCTTTTTGTGACGCCCCTCCACCTTCAAAGGCCATTGCCTTCGACTGTTTTCTCTCCTCTCTGCAGGTAACGAGGGGGCATGTTTGGGTTAGGGGCTATGCCAGGAACGATTTCTTCTTCCTCCAGAGTGGTTGGCATCCCGGTGGCTTTCCATTCTGGTGGTTTTCTATATCCGGGGCTGCTGGACTTAAGAGCACGCATCAGCGGGAAGACTCTCCTCCAGATCAGCTGTAGACAGAACTGGTCGTCATCTGAGGAGCTACGCAATTGACAGGGACTGTTTGAACTGGAATCTGGTCGGCCTTACTCTGCTCTGTGGGAGAATCCTAACAAAGTGGTTTGACTTGTTGTTGTTGTTGTTTTTGGTCTAATTTGGATTCTGTTCAATAAATTGGGTACTTCTTGCTGCCACTTCATTGTCTGTTTCCCTTGTGTTGCAGCCTAAACGAGTCGGGTTGTAACATTTATTCATGCATGGGGATTACGACAGTGTCCACCAAGAGGTTGAGAAACAAAGCCGTGATGATCAAATTAAATAGCGTCCGACTTAAAAGCAGTTGTATTGGGCTAATCATTTTGGGGTTTTTCCTACTTAGAAAGTCCACAGGATGGAGGAAAAAAATCTCTGAAACTTGATTTTTTTTTTATGCTCCCACATTTCTTCCATCCCCTCTTCCTATAAATCCCTCATGACCTCTACCCCTAATAACTCAGCTATGACTGGGACCAGAGTTGGTGGATCAAGTAGTTCATACAGATGCTGTTCCACATCCCTAAACAGCAAATTGTCCATGGACAATAAGTGTCTTCAAAAGTGCAGGTTAAGCAAGTAGATGAGATACTCAAATCAGAGGTGAGCCCCTTCATCACACACATGCTTCCCTCTTCCTCTTAATTCTCTAACCCACTTATTCAGTTTTTTAGAAGAGCATTAGGCACAGAACTGCTGAAAGCAGGGAGTAACAATTCTCTTTCAAACGATATACATCTTACTTCTCCATCTCTGACTCAGGCAATTACTCTACCAGGCTCTGAGACTGGAAGAAATACAGTCCACACCGGAGGACTGACACTTATAGGGGCACTCGACCGCCCAACGGATGGCTTAAAGGGCAGAGAGCCTCCAGTTCCTTAAACATCCAGCATTACCATCGCTCTGGGATCTCAGGGGAGGCTCTCACCATGAGATAAGAGGAAAGATATCTCTTGGTTGGTATTTTCCTCGTTGCTCAGCTGCAAGGAAAAAAAAGATCTTCTAATGATGTTCATTTTCAATTGTAGGAGGTGAAAGTGACTGTGTTGCAAACACAGATGGTAAAACACAGAAACAAATCACACTGAGGAAGGAGAGGGCCTCCTCCTATCTTGAACTGATCACTTGTTGTTCTTTAATGAAACATCCCAGAGCAATAAAAGGGGGAGAGAACTATCCAAAAAATAATAAAATGCACCCACAAAACACTGAATATTGCAAGACAAATCTTAGGCCAGCAACCCACACAAGTGCATCTGAAGTTTACTACCAACCTTCCCCAAGTAATAAAAAATGTGGTAAAATTGTCCCCACGTATAAAATACAAGTAGCCCAACAAGGCACACAGAAAACACCATCCACACTGTCAGCAGATTGAATGAGATCCATCCTCAACTTTAACATAAATAGTTAAAAGCTTCTGCAACTTCCAAACTACAAATCATAGAATAGAGCAATCCGTTTAGTTATTGTGGTTCAGTCCCTGTTCCAGAATTAAACACACTTAAAGAAGGATAATGCTATCATTTCGACTCTAATTTGCATCAGCTGTCAAAAACAAAAGGCTCTTTCTACTTGACACTTTTTTGCCTGAATCAAAGGAGTCCAGAGAGGTAATGAATTCTGGTTCCATCTCCAATGGCAACAGTAAACAAATGTGCTGCCAAGCCACGCCACAGAGAGCCGTCACATTGCTAGCATAGCTTCTCCTGCGTTCACCGGGTCCCATATTATCAATCAGGAGAGGGAAGAGAAAGAGAGATGCAGAAAGGCAGGGGAAAAAGGGAGGGAAAATGGAAACGAGCCAGTCAAATGATAGATATAGAGGCAGGATGGGCTGAGAAATTCTCTGAAAAACGCCCCTCTAAAAATTTAGATAGATCTTTGCCAAGTTGCATTCTTTTCTTTTTTTTTTCTTTTGCACCATCCTGCCACAAAGTCACACCCAGGAGCTGCCCTTGGCATGATCACAGTGTTCCCGGCTGGCTACTGGGCAGGTGACTGGGGGGGATGACCTGTTTTCCTGAAGTGTACACCAAAGCCGTGGGTATGTTTACTTTTATGCTCAGATCTTTTCCACTGAATCAGGGACCATTGACCTTGAGCTTACTGTCACTCATTATAGACCACCGCTAATCAATTCCATGATACAACGTCCTGCAAAAGCTTTTCAAGACTTGGAAAACTCAACTTCAAACAGGACAGGAACAGACTTCAATGGACAGTTAGGTCTGCAGAGAAAATCCCTGGTGCCAACATGGTGCCCTCCATTCAGGACTTCTACATCTCCGGAGTCAGGAAATGGGCTGAGACCATCACTGCAGACCCATCACACCCTCCTCACAACCTGTTCCAACTCCTCCCATCTGGTATGTGCATTGTACCCCGAAACAAACGGGTATAAAAAGTGTATTTCGGTGGGCTGTCATTCAAATGAATGCTTAACATTGTCAAATGGGGGCCTCCGGTGGCGTGGGGGGTTAAGCTGATGTTTAGTGCATCTCTGCGTCATGCAGTTGGGTGCTCGAACCCGAGGTGTGGCGTTTCCAACCACAGCTGGAGGTCCGTAGTTAGTGGGACATAATTGGCCAAGCCTCAGATAGGTATAGGGGTTAGGTTGGATAAAGTATTCTGGGTTCGCTAGTGTCCCCCTCTGGGTCGTCCAGGCACTAATGGTTAAGTGAAGGGAAAGTACTCTGCTTCGTTCTCCTCCGATGGCCAAGCACTGTGCTTTCCCCGCAAGACCGCGATGTGTGAAATAGCGAGGGCTAGTGGTCACATGACTTGGAGGAGACACATGCGACAGCTTCCTCCTTTCTGTCAATGCTCTAGAGGGGCATCGAAAGCGACGGATCCAGCCATAGGCAACTCGGGGAGTTTTGGTGGGAAAAAAAGGGGGGGAAAATTTAGGGAAAAAAAACTTGTAAATACTGTACATTATACACATACTGGTGTGGTCTATCATGTCCATCTACCTCAGGCATGTATGTAAGTAACACATTGATTTCAAAATCTCTAATACATCCTCTGCGCTTTACTACTTCTTATCTTTATCTGTATATGGTTAACGCTTGTGACAATCGGACAATTGTTGCGTTGTTGTGTTGGGATTCCATATGTAGCACGTGTGAGAGCCATAAAACCAAGGTCATATTCCACGTAGGTGAAAACCCACATAGCCAATAAACTGATTCTGATTCTTAAAATTCTTTGACACACCATTCAATATTCAGCATGATCTTGTGAACAACACCAGAGTCAGATACAGAGGACCAACAGACCCTCTTAGGACCCAGATGGAGTGGCAAAGGGAGCTTTTCCATCTTCTGTTGCTAAAATAAGAATTGATAAGGGGCCTGTTAAGTCCTGACACTTAATCCAATCTAAGCAGTGATAAGCCCTGGCAAGCAGGTCCACAGAAACAAGCTTCAATGCATAGACATAGACATACACATAGAGACAAACACACAAACGCAGATGCACATGTGCTAATAGACCTTTGAGATGGAGTTTCAGCCCAGCTTTGAGGGTCTGTCAGATGATGCCTCCATCAAAGGTATTGTGGACATCAAAAAAAGCAGCTTGGGGGTGTTGGGGCAGCAGCTGGAGCAGGACATGTGATCCTGCATGAAACTTCGTCATGCCGGGCCGGGTCTAAAGGTTAAAGAAGCAGGCGTGCAACTTGAAAGCCACCAGTTATAAAGCACAGCCTGACTAGAAGATTTGAGACAGAGAAAAGTGAATTAAAAAAATGAAACAAATCAACTCTGCCTTGCACAAACAACTACCACTGACAAGCACTTTCACCAGGCACGGATTGCCCTCATTCCTCCAACAGAGCTGCTCAATGACTGACAGCTGGAGGCAGCTGCGGTTGTACTGGGTGGCTATCAGGTGTGCATATTAATGTGAAGTGTAGTCTATGTCCTCAGTAGAGGCCACAGTTACGGACATGAAAAAGCATCAAAGACAAAAAAAAAGGTTTTGTCTTGGTGTGATGAGAAATCTATAGTGCTAGAGACCCCGTGTTAAACGCACAAGTAATCCATCCATCTATCCATTCATCCACTCTAAATTGCTTATTCAGAATCAGGTTGTGGAATCATGCTGGAGCCTATTCATGAGCTCATCAGACGAAAGCCGAGGAAACACCCTGGACAGGTTGCCGTTACATCGCAGGGCTTGAGCAGTTAGGGGTTCAGTGTTTTGCTCAAAGACATGTTGACATGCTTTCTGAAAGGACTAGGGATCAAACCACCAATCTGCTGATAACTAGATGACCACCCTACCTCCTGAGCAATCCCACACCCTGCAATATACAAATCTATATTACTGAGGGCCGGAGAATAATACTTATAATTCTTAAGTAATACTTTTTCTTTACGACATACATTTCAATAACCAAATGCAACAAATACTAATTACTGAGGTGATGTGGCGTGTGTGTGTGTGTGTGTGTGTGTGTGTGCGTGTGTGTGTGTGTGTGTATGTGTGTGTGTGTGTGGATACTACACAGCCTGAGTGGTGCTGACACATTATCAGCGTAGCTTGCATGGCTCTGCTCCACGCCCACACAGCTATTAATGAGACAGATCCATCAGAATATGTCGAGGGCAGTGTGCTTTGCTGGTCCCTCCACGCATATGACAGAGTTAGCGGGGAGGGGGGGCAGAGAAGAAGTAAAGAGAGGCAGATGTGGAGATATGGTGGGCCAATAAATAGGTAGAGGGGAGTGACAGGTAAGGGGGAAAATAAGAATGAGACAATGAGTGACAAAGAGGTTGAGCAGGATGGATGTAAACAGAGAGCGGAGAGGACAGGTAACACGATAACAGGAAGATGACAAAGTTGGATTCAAAGGGAGAATCGATGCTTGGAATGAACCCTGACAACGCCTTATACTGCATTTGCATGTGCTGCTTTCTCTAGAGGATGTCTTCTGCTCACCGTATGACAAACGGAGTCACCAAATGAAAAACTGCCTTCATTGGGAGCCTCTGTTATATGTTAAATGTACTCTTTCTTTTTGAAAGTAACATGTCAAAACTAGAGTAGTGCATATAGTAGGGTGCAGCTACCAACAGGTGCAAGTGTTTCCCCTTTTCCAGTGTTCGAATTCTGTGGCAAACCTTTTCAACTATAGGGAGAAGGGAAATACATGCACACACGAACTAGTGTCTTTACTGCCATTATAAGGTTTTTGTGCCACACCTGAGTCAACTGAATGGGAAATATGGAAAAACGCTTTTGATATGCAGCACTCAAGATAAAAACAATCTACCCGATGACATTTTGCCCATCAGTCAGTGGATGTGCAGCCTCCTAGGCAGATCCTCTCATGAAAGCCACCATACGAAGAGACAGAGACAAGATATCATAATTTCAAAGCCCTTATTAAAAGGCTTCAAATGTGATTAACCGTTTAATTGTCGTAATTTACATGATATAAGAGGACTCAAGGTGAACGGCTGATCTGTTGAATGACTTTCGGTCATAAAACAATGATTTAAAAACATAGCTCAGCCACGTAAAATGTTTTCTTAGGTAGCGTTGTGACCCAGCAGTTATCACTGTTACCTCACTGCAAGAAGGTCCCAGGTTCAAATCTCAAGCTGTCTCAGGTCCTTCCTGTTTGGAGTTTGTTCTCTCTGTGCCTTCGTAAGTTTCTTTCAGGTTCCCCAGTTTCGTCCAACCATTAAAAAAATCCATACATGTTAGGATAATACTACTGCCTGGGGCCTTGAGCCAGGCAATAGGAGAGAGAACTGGAGTTAGCCCCTGGGCCCTACACAACGACAGCTCACTGGTCTTAGCTACACAATTAGAATAAAATAAATGCAGAGATTGAATTTCCCCGTGGGGACTAATAAAGTACTTCTTAGGCGTAGTTTACACGGTAAAGTATAAACTAGGCCTTTTCTTATCCAGTTGAACTGATTCACCTCTTTCAGTGATATGCTCAGATCTGCTCACGTCGCATACACCTTTACATCACATGTATGCGCCAGTACAGGGAATCAAACAAACACGTTGGATTATTTCCTTCCGTCGGACCTTAAAGCTGCTCTGGTAGCTCTAATAAACATACAACTGTCGGTCTAACACAAAAAAAGAAGTGAATCAGTTCAACTGGATCAGAAGTTTATTTGGAAACGTTTCATCACTCACCAGGTGACTTCTTCAGTCTGGTGAGTGACGAAACGTTTCCAAATAAACTTCTGATCCAGTTGAACTCCTTCACCTCTTTTTGTGATTTCCATACCTGGATTATTGAGCATGCATCGAGTCTTAACAGTTTTACGGAATCTATACAAATGATATTATTGAACAGGGTAGGATATTTAATTACCTCCATCAAATCTGTGTTTTGTAGATGTGGATAGGCATTTCCGCTGGGTCGGTCGTCTGGGGGGGCATGCAGTCCCTATAGCAATGTATTTCGTCTGGCGGGACTCCAGTCCAGCCTTTGTTGGTTTACAATCTAACGTTATCTGCACCAATAACTCAACTTCTTCGTCTTTCCAGACAAAATAGTCTGTGTTTTACTTATTTCTATTAGCCAAGTTTTGGTTTATGCGGCGCTACTAGGGAGCTAAGAAAAGAAGGAATATTCTACGCATGCGCGGCAAAATGGCGGTGTTGTGTGATAGTGTATCACAGCACCACTTAGTTGCCTGGCATGTATAATACATCGAATTCCACACACTTTTGGGTCACCGTATGCACACGGGTTTCCTCCCGAAAACGCTCGTTTAAACGCGGAATAAAAAGTGAAGACGCGACGCCACTTTTGCGTTTTCTGTTCAGACCCATCAGGTAAATGTAGCCTAATCTTGTCATAGTTACTGAGATGATTTCCATTTATGCCTGTAATTAATCCTACTCTTCAACTTGAATTTCTATGCAGACTTTTAATACTGGAGACTATGGCACTTTCGAAAGACCCAAGGTGAGTAAGACGAATTGGACAAAATAATTGAATCAAGTCATCTGGATGTAGGTTTAAAAGAACAGGAATAAGTTTCAACTTTTATCCCAATTTCCTCTTTAGCCCTGAGTCCAGAATGTGACCCACCCAACCAACCAACACCATTTTAAAGGGACAGAGATGTAAATTAGGGTGCTCACACAGAAATGGGCTATAGAATGCCAAAATTGACAAAAAGAAAACATCTTTTCAAGCTCAAATATCCAGGTAGTCAACAAGGTCAAAATAGTTTAATCAGCTCTTATGAATACACAGTCCTACTGTACCTACATCCAGATGGCCTGATTCAACTATTTGTTGACTACCTGGATTGTTGAGCTTGAAAAGAAATAAGAACAAATATATTTGCTACGTCGAGTCCTCCAGTTCTCCTGTTCTGAGATCAGCAGTGCATGATTTTCTGGCCTGAGAAACTTGACTGACTTCTTGTTTACTTTCAAGACTCACATCCACATACATAATGTTTTCACAATGTCACTGCCTGATTTGACAAAACCGCAGATGTGAGTCACCATGCACACAGTTGACTAAGATCAAACAGGGACAGTGAGCACCATTGGTCAAGACAGGTAAAGAGCTAATGAAGAGCGAGAGCAGTGACAGTAAGAACAAACATCTTTGGAAGCTTTTGAATCACCGCATCCACTAGAGGTTCTTCATCTTACCCTCAAATTTGTGTGAAAAACTTTTTAGGCTGATAGGTCCAGTACCTGTAAGATACATCACATTACAGGCATTTAGCAGACGCTCTTATCTAGAGCGACGTACAAGTACATAGGGTCAAGCTCAAAGAATACTGGAGCAACACTAGAAGCTAGGTAACAATCCTAGTGCCATCATAAGACTCAACATCAAATAAGAAACACAAACCTAACCATAAAATAACAAGATTTCCTGTGCCTAAACCATGTACATCGAAATCAAGAAAAGGAATAGGGCTAAAACTAGGAGTT
>OMLC01097478.1:0-12707 GCA_900302585.1 Regalecus glesne
AGCTGTACAGTGCATTTTGGGAACTGACAAACCAGAGGCAAACCTACTGTGGGGTAGGTTTCACCCCCGCAGCGTGGGACTAATCATGACACACAGGCGCACAATATCTATATTGGGAAGCAAGTGAGCAACCAGTTCTTGAAGTTGATATGTTGGCAGCAGGAAAAACGGTTAAGTACAAGGTTCTGAGCAAGTTTGAGGTCGATAGAAGACTGCGTCAGACCATCTCCAAAAAAAGGAGATCTTGTTAGGTCTTCCCAGTATGTAGTGGTCAATACCACCTACCAAAACTGGTCAAATCAAGGAAAACCAGTGAAGTGGCTATAGAGTCAGGGGTTCCAAAGGATCATTGATGTGCATGGGAAGCAAAGGCTTGTCTATCTACTCATATCCCAGATTAGAGGCCCCGCTAAAATTGCTGAAAAAGTTGACGTTGGCTATGATGGACAGATGTCACAACAGGCAATGCATCATAGGGCTATGTATAGGGCTGCATATCTGCAGACCAGTCAGAGTGCCCATGATGACCCCTGTCGATTGCTAAAAGCATGGGCATGAGAGCATCTGAACTCAACCGTGGAGAAATGAAAGATGGTAGCTTGGCCGAATAAATAATGTTTTATTTTACGTTATGTGCATATATGTCGTTTACCACGCAGGGGAAAAGATGGCACCAGGATCCACTATTGAAATGCAGGCCATTGGAGATAGTGTGATGTTCTGTTGAGAAACCCTGGGTCCTGGAATTCATGTGAATATTATTTTTACACGTACAGCCCACTTGAACATTGTTGCAGATCAAGTACACCCCTATTTGGAAACAGTATTCCCTGATGGCAGTGCCCTCCGGTGGTTTCAATGCTTTGTCAGATCGATATAACTATCACGCATCTGGCATCCAGGGGCCCATGATTGGTGCTGCAGGCGGGCGTTCGATGTTGACTCTCTTATGGTGTGGTTGTGTTGGCGGCCTCAAATCAACCAAGCGAATGTTAATTCATCCAGCAGTGCCAATAGATATTTGCCTGGGTCCAGTCATTTGAATCGACTGATTCCTCTTCAGAATAAGACTAAAAATGAAGTGTAACGAATTGATAAATGTCTGAGATCAGCCAAGACAGATGTCATTTATTCGTGATTTCAGAGGGTACGATTTGGGTATCCGTGGCCCAATAAGTCACCTGTCAAACAGTATGTGTGTGTGTGTTAGTATGACTGTCAACCGGGCTGATGTCAACACAAGCGTTCAGAATAGGTCCATCAACTGTAGAAAAGAAAACAACCAACAGACGAATAAAATAGAAAACTGCCGAAATGTCTTGATTCTAACAGACAGTCATTGTACCAACCTGGCCGTCGGCATACAGCGTGTTAAGCATGGTGGTCGGCGACAGAAAATCCCTGTTTCGAAGGTTTTTAGCGCTGCTTTCCTTGAACCAAAGTTTCTCCGGTTCACTGGAGGTCCTGTCCGCGGTGCCCAGGACGCTCTCTTGCTTTGCCTGAAGTGCCAGGCTAAGTGCACGGACTGTAGGGCTGATCCGGAGGGGGGACGGCTCCTCGACTGTCTCCATCTTCGTACTAATCAGCTCGCAAACAAGCTATCACAGACACACACAATTCACAACATGCTCAACCCGACGGCTATAACCTAGCTGCTCACGCCGTCTCTTTACATTTGAAACAAAATAATCACAAACTGTCTTTTTTTTCTACCCGTCCCCACACGTATCAACCTCCTATCGGATGGGAAAATTCCGCATTGGCTGGAATTGTGCGCGGAACTATTAATATACAAAGGAAGTTTCCTCGGGACCCTGTTCCTAGTGGACCAAGTTGAATTTTTTTTTAAAGAGACATGACACAAAATCATATCAATACAAATAACGAGACATCAGTGACCAATACAAATACCGTCTCAATCGTTAAAAAAGATTATTATAACTTTAGTTATTTATACATCTTAACAGATATACGTCTTTATTATCAAACCACTTAATAAACCCAATCAAAGAATCATAATCAGATAAGTGTACCTTAAAACCTGCTCAGACAGGTAAGCCACTTAATTTATTCATTGTACTCTTACAATTAAAATTGTCCTCTGCATATAGGCCCTCTATTGAATAGGAACAATGGAGCTACCCAGTGAGCAGTAAGGGGGTTTACGTTTTCTGACAGAGTCGGGATCGAACCAGTGATGTTGCTAGACATCCACTCTAGATTCTGAGCCATGGGCCATGGGCCATGGGCCATGTGGCCCAAATAAATGAAAAATCTCCTAAATAATACCAACAAAGTTCCTCAAGATGATATAGTTGTACATTGGGGCGGCATAGCTCAGTGGGTAGAGCGGTCGTTTGGTAATCGGTAGGTTACAGGATCGATCCCCAGTCCTGCATACAGCATGTCGAGGTCTCCTTGAGCAAGACACTTAACCCCTAACTGCTCCCCGACGGCTAAATGTTGGCAGCTCACTGCTCCTATACAATAGGTTGGGTCAAAAATGCAGAAAAATCCAAATTTCCCCTTGCGGGACTGATAAGGGAATCCTTTTTTTTCTTTTTTTTTTAAAACCTGTAATGACATTTTCACAATCACAATTCGCTGGCTAGTTCCACTCATAATATAATCCTCCAAATTTGTCTCAAGTTTAATTGTATAAGAGTAACCATGAATTAAACATCAAAGTTTCATCACATTTTTAAAAATAAAATCTGGATACATCCATCCACCAATCCATCCATCCATCCATCCATCCATCGTCAACCGCTTATCCGGTGTCGGGTCATGGCGGGAGCAGATTTCAGCCGGGAACTCCAAGCTTTCCTTTCCCTTGCAACATCAACTAGCTCTGATTGGGGATCTCAAAGCGTTCCCAAGGCCAGTGTGGAGATATAATCCCTCCATCTGGTCCTCGTCTACCCCGTGGCCTTCTCCCAGCTGGACGTGCCTGAAAAACCTCTTTTGGGAGGTGATCAGGTGGCATCCTTACTAGATGTCCTGACCACCTCAACTGGCTCCTTTCTATATGTAGGAACATCAGCTCTACTCCGAGTCCCTCACGTATGTCTGAGCTTCTCACCCTGTCTCTAAGGGAGACACCAGACACCCTCCTAAGATACCTCATCTCAGCTGCTTGTATCCGTGATCTTGTTCTTTCTATTATTTATTTTAATTTTATCCCTGAATTCCCCGAGTGTCCTACTGCTGGATCTGTCACTTTGATGCCCCTCTAGAACATCAACAGGAAGGAGGAAGTCGTACCATGTGTCTCCTCCAAGTCACATGACCACTAGCCCTCACTAATCCACACATCATGGTCTGGTGGGGAAAGCACAGTGCTTGGCCGCCCCTATGCCGTCCCACAATCTAGGGGCTGCAGCATCTCAAAGGTTACCGCACTCATTTTGTTATCATATCATGTGATTTAAGGCCACTTATTTTGGACACTCGGTTGAAGAGAGAAGCAGAGCTGTCAACTGACCACCATCTGGTGATAAGTTGGGTCACGTGGAGAGGGAAGCCTCAGGACAGACCTGGTAAATCTAAACATATAGTGCAGGTGAACTAGGAACGCTTGGAGGAGGAGTCTGTCCAGGAAGACCTTCAACTCCCACCTACAGCAGAGCTTTTCTGGTATCCCTGTAGAGGTCGGGGACATTAAACCAGAGTGGGCTATGTTCAAAGCTTCCATTACTGAAGCTGCAGCCTCAAGGGGTGGTAACCCATGGACACCCTGGTGGACACCAGCAGTAAGGGAAGCTGTTCGACTGAAGAAGGAGGCCTTCCAGGATCCATCCCAGGAGACTCCAGACACAGTTGAACGGCACAAACAGGCCTGAAGGACAGCAGCCTCAGTAGTGAAACAGGTGTCATCTTCAGTCACCTGTTTGAGTGACTAAACGTATCTGAATAAACTTCTGATCCAGTTGAACCGATTCACCTCTTTTTGTGATTCCCACACCTGGATTATTGAGCATGCACCAAGATGGGCTAAATGCTACTTGTCGTCAAATTACATAAGAGAAATTGCATACAAATTCCTATAAATGTCCAAAGCATATGGGACACCACACGGTACGTGTAATATTACAAACTAACTCACAAGCGATTCTTTCCAAGCTACAACAGAGGATGGAATAGACAAATGCAGTTCGAGATCCAAGTTGGCCACATGTTGGCCGTTTCGTGGTGAGAATATCTGACACACAACCCGGAAGTGTCACATGACAAAACAACCAATGAGAACGACAGCCAGAATTAGGCAATGAAGCTATGATCTACTCCTAAATGACCACTAGAGGGGAGAAATGGCCAAAAACAAAAGTGAGGTTCTTATGGAACATGACAGTCAGGGTTAAGTTTGGGTTAAGGATGAGGTTAGGCATGTAGTTCTGATCCTTCAAGTTGGGGTTAAGAGCTAGAGACTGAGTATGAGTCTATATAATATCCTCAAAAGTGACATTTTGTGTCTGTGTGTGTAGTGCAGTAGTTAGAGGGAAGATGTATGCTTGCTTTCTGCTCACCTGCTATCTAACTTCTTGCTTACAGCTTGCTAATGTTGGCGAACAAGGAAGCAACCCAGTTTGTAAGCCTTCCCCAGCAGTAAACGGCCCCTCCTTCACCAAGACTCTACCAGCCGTCCTCATGGCCACACACAGTATGACGTGCAGCCTCAGGCTAACTTGGTAGGGGGTCTCTGAGCTGCAGTGGTCCTCAGAGACCGTCTATGGCCGAACAACGCCCCACTGCCTTGTGGGACGTCTATTGAGACAAAGGGTCAGGGGAGCACACACTTAGAGAAAAGCAACATTTTTGTCATGACACATTAAGCGGTATTTTAATAGTCGTAAACTTCCAGCAGCCTGCTGCAGTCATGATGGGCGACTGGCCATCTTGGGTATAAGCCCTTGCCACCAGGGCCAACCTCATTGGGAGGTCTCCACCTCTGATCATAGTGTGACACCTCTGATGTGGAGGGATGTCATCATGAGACGTGATGGACTACCAGCAGATTGTGTGTGTGTGTGTGTGTGTGTGTCCGTGGGCGTTTGCTAACGTGTGTGTGTGCTGAGGAATTTCCTTCAGTCACAGCCATTTAGCAACCCTTTGCTGATACTAGGCATATTACACTGTAGGACAGGATATATCTGATATCATATATCACAGTACACCTTCAATAGACTAACCTAAGAAAACCTACTTGGCACATCATTCAGCCATTTGTGAAAAGGAGTTTTTCTTATTATGGATGACTATAGACAGAGCAGGATTTCCATTGGTCATATGTTGCCACTGAAGACAAACCTTTATATGTTTGGCCATATTAAGATGCTTTCCACATAAGTAAAGCAGTTGATATACAGCCATATAGTTCTCATCATCATCATCATCATCATCATCAGCAGCAGCAGCAGTGATCCTTGGTAGGGGGTGGCCAGAGTGCAATGGCATAGGAACCGTCAGTTCCACTGTTCAGGTCTTTTTTGGATCACACTTTGTCAGGAACCTCCCCCTTGACCTTTCTATCTTTGGTGACCCTACCAGGAGCCAAGGTCTGGACAACATAGCTCTTGGGATCATTAGCACATACAAGCTTCTCCAAACATGGTAAGGTGACCATCTAGGAGAGAAATATAGATATACATGTTGGTCATATAGGGTAGAGTATAAGGTACATTAGTAATAAGATTAGCAGCATCAGATGTAATTTAAATGACAACTTTATTCTAAATGCTGGACATTGATACAATATATTGATCAGAATATTCAAATAACATTGATCACCACTGGCCAAAATATTAATTCTGTAATTGTAGCCGTTAAATGAACTGTTGTTCAGTCAAAATTGTACATAGATTTATTTTTAAAAAACACTTCTCAAGTCTAGCAACCACTCAAAGCTCTTTACAGTGTATGCCTCACATTTACCAAGCTTGTTCATTTATCTATTAGATATTGATTATTTGATATTCAATTTAGTAATACGTTAATGAAAAATAAAAAATGTCTTCAATAAGTTAATAATTAGAATAAAAATATATCATCCACATATTTTCTGTTAAGTATTCTTTTGATTATAAGTTTTTTTGCTGTTGTTTTAAAATCTTTGGGGATTAAAGTGATTAATGAGATGCTTCAATTTTTGCTTGGTAAGTCTTTGTCTCTCTTCATGATACACAATGATCCTCACGTCTCCCATGCCAGCATCGCACCAAGTCAGATGTCCTGCTTGTGCGAACTTGTTCATCAGTCAGCGAGGCTTGAGTGTAAATCTGAGCTGATATTGCCAGACGTCCTTAAGACACTGTGGTTGGTGTCACTCTTAGCTGACACGAAATTCCCGGTTGATTATCTTTTATCCAGCAATCCGGGAGAAAACGTGTCATTTAGGAACAACACCTCAGTGGACTTGTGCTTCTCCAGCCCTTTTCCAGTCTACCGACCACTCAGAGCACTTTACAAGGAATACCTCACATGTACCGAGCTATGCGGCAGGATATGCTTGAGTCCCAAGTGTGCGCTCTCCCCACTGAGCCACCACGGCTCATACTGTGTCTGACACGGAAGACTTTATTAATAAAATACAATTGGTACATAGGTAAATCTGCTGTTCCAGAGAGTCTTACATTGGTAGAGAATCCTTACACACGTCTCACTTTGTCCATTGATATTTAGCACTGAGCGTAAATGGACACGCGTGTGGCCATTTTGGAACAGATACCCCTCTGTATTTCAAACCCTTAGCTAATAATGACAGGTTTTTTTTAACAGATGGACCAAAGGGGTGCTCCTATGGCTCACCTGGTTGAGCTCATACTACACAAGGCTGAGTAAGGCCAGTAGCCCGGGCTTGAATCTAATCCTGGGCCTTCTGCTTCATATAACCCCCGCACCATCTCTCTTTTGACTATCCTATCAAATAAAGGTGGAAAATGGCCCTTCCCCCTCAAAAAAAGAAAAGAAAAACAAAGGTCGGACCATGTATACGTGCTGGACTACAACGTTCCCGTAAGCATCATAGACATATAACTTGAATATGTTTACAGCGAATATTTCTGAATCACAAATGGTTTCTGCAAATCAGTGTCCACTTGTCAAACAAGGAAGCTCTGAAGGGAAGTGAATTACATTGAATTGAGAATTATGCCTCATTTTAAGAAATGGAGTATATTTGTCTTCACATTTTTTAATTTCCCCTCCTTTTTTATTCAACAATTCATTAAACCCTAATCTTGTTTTTTTTAAAATTTGTGAAACAGTCCTTCCAGTATTATGGGCTGCCAAAGGACTTTATTACAGAAACACCATCAGCATAACAGAGATTATGGAGAGTACAACACAAAGATGTAATTTACATGTCAAAGAAAATAAAAGTCAAAGTTTTTCTTTAGCCCTGTTCTCAGATATTTCTATGAATTTTCACAGCAGATAGAGGAAGGGCCATTCACTACAAAACTCACCTGCATGGATCAGGATGACCCTCGTAATGTGGGATGGAAACGGACCCCACAACCAGCTGATGCTGAGAATCACAGCTGTATTATGGGTTCCGTTACCACCCCACCCACTGACCCATCAGCCTCTTGGGGCCGTTCAGAACTCCTGGTCAGGACGGCACATGGGGAAGAAAAGGGGAAAAAAGTTTGTGTCATGAAAAAGTCACTCAAAAATCATCTCCTATTATTAGGAGTGGCACAGTAGTACATGAGTTAGCACTGTTGCCTCACAGCAAGAAAGTTCTGAGTTCAAATCCCATCCCAGGTCCTTTCCACGTGGACTTTGCATGTTCTCCCCGTGTCTGCGTGGGTTTCCTCCGGGTGCTCCAGTTTCCTCTCACCATCAAAAAGCTATGTATGTCAGGGTTAATACTCCTGCCTTTTCAACTGAGCAAGGCAGTAGGATAAAGAACTAGAGCTGGTCCCCAGGTGCTGCAGGTGCTCCTGGATAGGTTGAATGAAGAGGACGCATTCCATTATATGAATGTACAATTAAAAAAAATGAATCAAGCTTCCTCTTCTCATCTCTGCTGGTAACTAGACAAACTCTGTGTTACATGTATTGATCAGATTCAGATGGTGGTGTCTGACCACCTGCCAAATGCTAGGACAGGACGGGTTAGATCACAGAGACAGGATGAAGAGAAAGGGGCCAAGATAATATCTGTTGGTGCACCTTTTCTTGTTGCCATGGAATGTGGCATGAGGGAGAAACCAGTCAGTGTTGAAGTATGTTCAGTCAGGACTATATATCAAGATACCATAGCAGCTGTAAGGGCTTCCGTGTCTTGACTGGTTTTACCATGATAATGCTCACAAAGCCCTTTTGGCAGTGTGGTTTACTTGGGACTACTCGCCAACAATGATTTAGATGGGAAATCTTATTCTACTCCATCTTCCTCTTTCTCTCTCCATTTCCCTCTCCAAGAGGGATATTTCAAATGGACTGGAATTCATACTAGTAGATAACAGGCACTGAGATTTAGTATTTGAAATATAAAAAGAAATAAAACAAAAATGTGTTTTGATTTAGCTCATCTGTCATTTTAATGACCCTTTTTTGCAGGTGTTATACGGTCTGACCGGAGCTGGATTGGTCAGGACTGGGTCTCACACAGCTTTTCATCTCTCACAGCCTGTTGGGAACACATTGGCCATTTTCTCTGTCACTTAAGAGAATGTGGTGGCTTGTAATTGAACTTCCTTTCTTTCATGGCTGCCTGGTAAGTGCCTTGACAGCAAAATAGTCCTTACCTCACTCTGACTGGAGATCCCAGTGTTAACTGGTTTCAGAAAACACGGTCTAGGATTAGAAAATTCCCATTTAACAGTGGGTTTTTTTAAACTACAGCAAAATACATGTATGAAGTACTGACTGTGGCGTTAGCAATTTGAGCCAAACTTGGTTGAAATCACAGCTCAAATCGCAGTTTTACTTCCAAAAAAAATCCCATTACTTGAAAAATAACAGAATTTTTTGCAGAGCTACACAAAGAGCACGGCAGCAGGTCAAACTCTAAGCCCTAACTCGATGAAGAGAGAATCAGTGACAAGCTTCAAACTTACAGTAAAGGGAAATAACATCTGTAGATGCATATCTGAGCACACAAGCATGAAAACAATGATACTGAAACACGCGTAAACTATTTCACAAACAATTCAGTCATATGAAAGAAAACAAACACACCTTTCACTTTTCCCATATTTCTGGTCTCAGGTTTTTAAGTCTGAAACGTTCAGTCTGTCATTGCTGCTCCTCATACTCCTCTTTAGTAGCATGGGACAGTGAACTTAATCCTCTACTGCACTTAATGGTGTCTGCTTTTGTTGTGTCAGCAGGACGAAAATGAAACTGTGAATGTGATTCAACGTTGATGTATAAAATTTGGGACAACTATCACACACACGGGCACAAATACGTGCCAGCTCTCCTGCCCCATCTTGAAAAACCTGTTCATCTGTTGTTAAGAATGATAGGAGGGAGAGAGAAAGATAGAGAGAGAGAGAGAGAGAGAGAGAGAGAGAGAGAGAGAGAGAGAGAGAGAGAGATGTGGGGGGGCAGAATATCTCCAAGGCAAGAAGGAACTGATGGAAAGATAGAGATTTAAGGAGATTACACCTCTGTGGAATTTGAAAAAGAAAAGTTTACACACCTTGATTTAGCATTCATGACTTCCTGTGTTCAGAGCTTCAAATAAACTCAAGAAAGTCGATGCAAACAGCAATGGATGAGAAAGACAGAGAGAGAGAGAGAAAGAAAGAGAGAGAGAAAGAGAGAGACTCCAACACACTTTCAGTTTTACATTCACCCCTTAAACAACCACACTGTGGGCAATCAGTGGACACAAAGCAAAAGCAACCGTTTGTACCAAAGGAGGTGAGGAGTCAGTTTAGAGACTCAGTGAGTCCGACCCGTGAGATTTGTGTCGAGAGAGAGAGGTGAGAGAGAGAGATGCGGGTGAAGTGAGGACGTGAGAAAGCAGAAGCGCAGCCACACACACGCACGCACACACACACACTCTCTCTCTCTCTCTCTCCCCCTCACACACACACAGTCACACTCACACAGACAGACAGACGCAAGCAGGAAATCCGAGTAAAAGCAAACACCACGAACGTTGCCATAAAGCACAAAGGGTGAAGACAGCCAGCAGCATGTCGATATCAGTCTTACCTCCGTCATGTGAACAGCACGGCCCTGTCGTCCGTCTTGTCAACTATCTTGCGAATCCAAACTTCGTCTTAAATACTCTTGACAATCGATTTCACTTTCACTTCTCTTTGGCCAACTGACCACGGTAGTCTCCTCCTTTCCTCCATTCATCCCTCCCTTCTCTCCTCCCCTTGGCGAAGGAGGACAGATGCAACGCATCCCTAACTGGAACTCAGAGGTATGGTGGCGTCAGTTGTGATGCCCCTGTACCCGTTCACCATTTGCTTCCATGTTCAGAAAAGAACAAGACTCTTTGTGAAAGTCTATGACTTCTAGCTTTAAGGCTAGATTATTTTTCTGCGTTGAGCACCTCTGTTGGAATTACTCACGGTATTCAGAAGTCACTCATTGGCTGCAAGACTAGTATTTCACCATGAATATGAGGGAGAGAGAGAAGTCCGTCTTTACGTGTTGGCATGTTATAGGGGTGGGACACGGACTTAGATGGAGTGTGGGGTTTAAGGTCGGATGGATGCCCTTCCTGACGCCCTGTGGTGGGTTCGATTCCACTACCTAACCACTGAGCTACCACAGGCCCCGTGAATATAAGGGAGGCTAAATGCTAACCTACCACAGCTCAAATGACAAGGATCAGAAACATAGTATTGACTGTATCAAAATTATGTTCAGTTCATGAGCTGCTTATCACTGGTTGTACGTGTTCTTTAGGATTATACTGCAAATTCTGGAAATAAAGAAACATGAACTCAGACAGTACTAACAAGTACAGATCCCCCTGCCTTCATTGATCGCCGCCATGTTTGTTAGCGGTAGCAGTATAGTGACTTAATTTATTAAGCACTTTTCAAACAGGTTCTTTAACAAAGTGCTTCACAGGTAAAAGAAAAAAAGGGTGGAAACAAAGGCAGATATAGAAAAGAGGCAGAAGGAAACAGATTGAATAACGGAGTGAGTCCATTCCTCACCAGGAGAAAGTGTCGTCAGAAAGATGTATGAGGACTCCATGAAGCAGGAGATTGTTGGTGTGGTTTTAAAAGAGGACATGGACGGAGGTGTAGGGCTGAAGCGAGGCATACAGAGACTGGAATCCCGTTTACTCGTCAGACTGTTGCCTGTGGAAAAACACTGGTGTGTATCTGTTCCAGACGCACTCCATGCTAATGTGCACCATGGCTGCTTCATTCAGGAGTAAGGCCTCAGTACCACTAAGGTGGCGTCTCTCAGCTGCTTACCTGTTGTGTTTGATTAAATCTGTAAATCAGAGCTTTTAGTGAATTACGTTGTTAGATAGCACTACACTATATGGAGAAGAGAGCCACTTTATCTGGTCGTTGTATTGCAAGGATGGAGCTTTTCCTCTGAATCTAACACCTCCTATTGTATAGGAGTAGTGGGCAGCTACAATGCCTTAATATATTACACGACATATTGCGTATTTTTAAAGCGTCACAAGGTCTGTGTCTGACTTACAGTGGTAACCATCTAAGTTCTCTTTTGAGCCATTTCATGGTCATCTTTGACAAAATGTCCTTTGCTGATCATATTTCAAATGAAGCTAGCTAGCTGTTGTGGTGTTAATAGTAGTCCATACATTGCTGATGATTATACATGTTATTCAATCGGCTTGTGAAGGGACATAGTGATGGATGTTGTTAACTTCAAACACCTGGATATGAACTGATGGAAAGTTCAAGACCAATGCCTCCAACGGAGTGTGACGAGAATCTGTCCAATCTGTCAGAGGGACTTTCTGTATGTCTGCCAGCTTGCCTGACTGTCTGTCTACCTGACCATCTGTCTGTCTGTTTGGAAAGTCCAGTGGATTCTGAGGGGCACGGCGGTCCTCCTCTGAGATGTATACCAGGTGACTGGGCAGGGCACCTGGGGCCTCCTCAGGTCCATCCCTCTTCGTTGTGGAAAACCCCGAGCATCATATTCCCACATTTTCTCCACATCAAGTTCTGTAATGTGAATTTCGTAGCATCACACAAATGTTTTAGCAGGATACGGCTATGGCTGATTAATTCAACGCAAAGCTCCCGCTTCTCCAGAGAACCAAACCCTGCTGACACAAGACATTGCACACAGTGACTTTGCCTGCACTTAGTGTGTATTTATTTATGGTGAGTTTCAGAATAAATTTGATTTTTTACTTGGATTTACTTGGAATATTTGAAGAAAACGGGGAAATCATCTCTTTTCAGGGAATTCATCTTACTGTGCAAATAAATGTGCGTTTACTAATGACGGAATAAGTTAACATAGTATGGCAATTAATAAAATTGATGCCGTACACTGGTTAAATTTTGTGTTCGATCAATGCTTACTGCTCAGTCGGTCTGAAGATGGATTAGCTTACCGCTATTTTGAAAACATTGGGGATCAATATCTTGTTTCGTTGATTTCATGTTATTTTACATTTGTGCATTGGTGCGAGATGTCTGACATTTTTGCTCCCTTAACAAAAATGCTCACTCAAAACCCATATTTCATATCTCTGTATGTATGTGTGTATATACTTGCACACATATAAT
>OMLC01097481.1:0-24103 GCA_900302585.1 Regalecus glesne
TTGTATCTCCCAGCTTGATAGCCAAACAGAGGTTTAATAACCGGCGTGTCTGGTTCTCTCATCTCCCCCCAGACACACAGGCAGCCCGCTGGTCTCTCTGTATTTGGGTTGAGATGAGGTCACTGCCCCTGTGGACTCCGCCGAAAGAAAGGAGCTAGTGAAATGAATGGATGAGAGATTGGACAATGCGGAGAGCCGCTTGTTGAGCAGAGAACTCACCATATGTGCCTCCAAGATCTTATATGAAGTTACATTGGATGAGGCCACATACTGAATGCATCCTGTGTAATTGGTTGTCTGTCCAGTCTCTGGAGCTATAAAGTATATGAAGGAGGTTTAGTCCTATTACCATCAACAGCTCGACACACAGAGGCACAGCAACGCTGATGTAATCTCTGCAGCGAAAATGTTGTCGGTCCCTACTGTACACATAGCAAGAGCTAGCATTCCATATGCAGTGCAGGGTCCACTCAAAGGCAGGCAGCTTTATTAAAATGTTTTGTTCACGTTGAGGGTCTCTCAAATTGCTCCATTCAAAGACAGTTATCCAGTAATTTCTCTGGTGACCACTGAGTCATAGTTTGCTGAACAAGTGTTTTCCCATGTACATGTCCACAGTTTGACATACAGTACCGCTTATT
Organism: Regalecus glesne; assembly: GCA_900302585.1. NCBI lineage: Eukaryota > Metazoa > Chordata > Actinopteri > Lampriformes > Regalecidae > Regalecus > Regalecus glesne. Next base: position 642 of record OMLC01097481.1, read on the forward strand.
TTTGTGTGCATTCTCTGTAATAGTAACAGAGGAGGTAGTATGGTCATATAGCAATCAGAAGATCGATAATTCGATCCCCGGTCCTCATAGAAAGAACGGAGGAGTGTCCTTGAGGAAGACACAGAACCCATAGGTTCTCAATCCCTGAGATGGAATGGTGACCTGTCTGGGGTGTGTCCCCATTTCTCGCCCAATGAAAGCTGGGATAGGCTCTATTATGGCTCCACGACTCGACTTCGGATAAGTGTTTGACTGTGGATGGATGGATGGAAACCAAGTTTCTTTAGTTACCTGGGCTGTTGGCAGGCTAGAGATACAGGGCATTTGCATGCCAATGTGTCCTAGACAGATTTATTCTGCAAATGGAGATCAGATTCTCCACCTGCGAAAGCAGTCTTTATCAATGTCAAGCTTGCATTTACGCCAACATATTACTAATATGTGGGATGCAAAGATCATTCAAAGGGTTCTTATTACACGTTTTTAGAAATCACCGGTCCCCATCTTCAGCATGTTTGATCACCTAAACAACCAATCAGCTTCGCTTCCCTGAGAGGGGAACCATCACCACAAGGGGAAACTTGGAAACCAAAATGAGAACCTGCATCTCATAAGACATGGAGAGAAACAGATGTGAACATGTGATTGACAAACCACCGTTAAATTTAGCCTATCAATATCTGTATAGGATGGCAGTTAGGATGACAAAGGGGAAGACTGGAAAAACAGACAAGGGGTCAAAAGAGCTTAGATGGAGGATGTAATCCAGTCTTCCAGGGAGGGCTTGAGGCAGACGCTAGCAGTGTGTATATGTATGTGTCAATACCAGCATTGGGAACATGGGATTAGTCCAATTAAATTCTGTTGTCCGGGATCCACAATCATCATTGTGCCCCCAGGCAGCAGAAAGGCTCTGCGGATCCCATGAATCCCACAGTCGTGTGGATACCGGATGACCAATAGAACAGCCAGAGCCCCAAGCATCACAGCCCTAGAGGGACGTTGAGCCCAAAGGGTGACCAGGAGCCTGCAGAGAAACAATCCTGCAGCACAACTCAGTGTGCAAAAGCACAAGCCAGGTCTTCACACCTGGTGCACATCTCCAGTGCCACACCCCCTGGCACAGGTAGAAGTCACCCCTTCAGGCATAGGACCTGAGCTACGGGCAGCAAGTAGAGACTACCAGCCCAAAGCTAGACCACACAACCAACAGACTGACGCACCAACAGACTGCCCACCCAGAACGCAGGCAGACCGGGCTGTCCTATGCTCATTCACCCCTGATGTGTGGGTAAGACCTGCTGTGTTGCCAATGGGTACATCCCATCCCATTGCATGCAGCGAGGACACACCATTATATCTGAATACACCCTGCCCACACCACTTGATGGCAAACCCCCCCCTCCCCCAGGGGTGGACAGGACCCTGCCAGCACCTATGAACAGCCAGGCATGGTCCCTGCACCCCCAGCATCTCTGGCACCCATCACAGCAAAGCAACACAGCAGGAGTAAGTCCGACAGACGCCTCTCGCTCAGTGGGGCCCCAGAAAGATGCCCTGGCAGTACTCCCCACAGCTCTGCCAGAACACAGCAGGAAGGACACCATCCAGCAAACAACAAATCAACTTTCAATGAATGAATGGTTTTCCTTCACTGCAGATATCAGCTCTCATTACTGTTTTCAGAGGAATGGCATTCAATTATGGGCTTGTGACATTTGCCCGTTATTAGTGTGTCTGTAAATTAAGGATGCATATTGATATTGACATTTTCATCAGTAAATCATCATTTCCATGGGGATTCCAGCCAATACCAACAGCAGTATTTGTTGTTTCATTGCCATCCTCCCATGTGTGTAAGTTTCCAACAGGTTTATGAAAGAACCCAAAAAGTATTGGTAAGCCAGATGTCTACTGGGCAAGGGGATTGAGAAGACTTGTATCATCACTGCCTTAACTTCCCTGTGGTTATCTGCTTTTTAGAGAACCCTTCACGCTCGCATTCAGCCTCTTTGATTCTGTCCGTCTGTCTGCCTGTTTGAAGTTTAAATGTGTTAACTTGATGGTGAGACATGGTGGCTGCTCCCATTAGACTGTGGAGAAGACAGTCCATCTGAGTGATGGTTTTGACTGAACCAGTCATACTTAGAGGAATCCTATGGGAGAGAAGACAACACATGTTCCCATCACACCGACTACGCTCCGGGAAAGACCCGTGGAAATCTGCAGCGCTTGGCCATCTGTGACTGTGAAACATGCGTATCCATGTGTACACATAGTTGTGTGGATACACATGACACACGCACCCAAACACACTGTTTGAGGTGAGCATGGGTGGACTCGGACCAAATTTCAGTCCACTTCCCTGTTTATTAAAAAAACCTACCTAGTTGATCGCCATCTGTCCATCCGTTCCCAACCGCTTATCTGAAGCCGGGTCGTGGAGCACTTTATTACCTCCTATGTTAATTAATTCATGATTTTAGCTCGTTTTCTTTTATCAACAGCAGTTTACGTTTGCCTGAACGGTTAAAAAAAGATTCCGACTGGCCTTTGGCATCTGCCAGAAACCTGCCAGATTGCTGGTTCAGGCTTGAAGCAAGGAACATTGCATTAGCCTTCCAATTATATGAAGTTGTGATTATTTCTGCAATCTCAAACCACTGCTCCAGCATGAGGTCACTTTGCCTCAACACAATATATAACCAAGGTACAGTTTCCATCTGCTTTACTAAAGCCATGTTCTGAGTGATCGAGACTATTGCCCGACTCGGCCGCATGCCCGCATTAGCAAACTGCAGTACGTGGTGTAGACGCCACAAGTTATTTTCCAAGACTTATCTTAACAATAATAATTAATAAGAACACATTTTTTCCTCATCAGTCCTACAAGGGGAAATGGCTTATTCTCTGCATTGATCCCATCCTATTTTATAGGAGCAGTGAACCGCCGCCATGTGGTGCTTGTAGAGAACACATTTCAATTTATGCGCATGTGCAATGACATAAATGAAGCTCTTCCTCTTGATGAGGCCATTCCATGTAGCTGGGCAGCACCATGTACTCAGCTTATAAAACAAGGCAAACATAACAGGAATTGCCAGTATCTCCCCAGAAGAGCTGCAACTGGACCTGGTAGCCTTTGTCATTCCTACCACAAACTATGTTTTTAGACTACATTACCTCCAAAAAACAGCCCTAGATAAGATCACAGAGCACAGCCCCTTGTTGTGTTATCAGAAGTGAAAAGCACTTTAATCATTAGAGCATTTGACACAGGGAAATTGCTCATGCCTTCCACTCTGGTCTCTCATAATTCGAATTCGACTCCACCCCAGAGCTCGCTTTGGACTCTCAGTATTCACAAGCATGTCTCATTCTCTGCAGGAGAGAGACACTCTCAAATTAGCATTTAATATGGTGACCTTCAGTTAACTCTGACCTCAACCCTATTTCTAATGTGCATCTATGGTTGCGTTTGACTTGTAGCCGTCCCACCTGCTTGCTGGGATGTACTTGAGTGTGTGACACAAGCGTTCATATGACCTAAATTTGATTGCAGAGGTTGTTTGTCTGTAGCTGTGACTCACATAGACCCACAAACCCCAAGATTTGGATTGGAAGGGATGAAGGACAGGATTAGGAATGAGTATAGTAGAGGGACACCTCGGGTTGGATGGTTTGGGACAAATCAAGAGAGGGAAGATTGAGATGGTTTGGACCTATGTCAAGGAGATATGCTGGGATACTAATTTGTATTGATTTATTAGTGTTTTGGGGGCTTTTTGCGTTTTTATGAGATAGTTGATTTGAATTAGTTATTTATATGCGAGTGTCTAGTACGTCAGTGCAAAGGACATCATATGTTTTATATAATTCTTTGTGTGAAAAGCTGGCACGTCTTCAAGTCTTAGGGTGGTAGACTATCTCAGTATAGAAGGATGATCAAAAGATGAATCGGGCCCAGAGGACACTCAATCTCATTTATGATCACAAAGACTGATATACCCTTTACATGAACACACACAAATGTGCATACACACATGCAGAGATATGTAAGTTCCGTTTAGCTCCTCAGTAAATCACTGCCACTTTAAAGTGAATAGAGACACCCGACTCCCCTGTCCCCCACGTCACTTGGACCCTGCTAAACAGTGACTTAGCCTAATTCCATCCATCTCACTTGCCATGCCCCCCCCCCAACTAATCATACTTTTCTCACACTTCCCAAACTATTTCCATTATCTTAAGGTCAGAAGCTGAGTCCTGTGACCCCGCTGCAAAATTTATCAATCAAACGGGTTTGAGACAACGGAGCAAAGTGGAGCGGTGCAGCAAAAGAGCACTTAGCCTGGATAAACAGGAGGTGAGTACCATGGATCACTGCACTACTAAGCCTGTCACTAGGAGCGAGGAGGCGAAAGGGAAAACTCGGGATGCTGTGTCCTCGTGTGTGTGTGTGTGTGAGGGTGCATGTGTGGGTCTTTGTACGTGCACACGCCTGTGTGACTTAGAGTGAGGCTTTGGGGAGAAACACAAGCCTGGTCAAAATGTCATCAGCGTGCCAGCTTATAGCAGCTTGAAAGGCTTAGAGTTGTGATATTTATCCTGTGGGTTTTAGCAGGGAGGTGGACTGGGAGAGAAAATATCTGTAATTTCATGGTGTCTTCAGGGGAAATTTGATTTCAGATGGCTGGCAGTCTGATAAATAGGAGCCACTGACTGCAATCCCCTCCTAAAGGGCCAAGAAGGAAAAGGATCTAAGTCCCCTTCGCCACTGAGTCAACGATAAAACTCCGAGAGTCCAAGATCATTTGGATATTTGATGAAACCTATATTTACACAGTGTGAGACTGTCATTTCAGAGAGGCTATGCATGCATTCGAATGCCCTCCACACTTGTACCAGATTTCTGCTTTTAATATCTCTCAAGGCTGCTCATTCAAATGTTAAATAAGGTTAGAGACGGTTCTCTTTTTCTCCCCCACATGTCTGTATTTAACCCCTCTCATACGCCTCTGCCTCGCTCTGCTCTCTCTAAACTAAAACCAAGACCCACCCGATTTCATGAGGAATTTTTAAAAGATGAAATCACACCCCATTAATCCAATGGAGACCCCTGTATTTCAGCACTGTCTAAAAATATACATAGATTCCCTTATCAGTCCCGTAAGGGGAAATTAAGATTTCTTTGCATTTTAACCCATCCTATCATATAGGAGCAGTCAACTGCCAACATATGGTGCTCGGGGAGTAGTTAGGGGGTCAGTGTCTTGCTCATGGATACCTTGACATGCTATTTGCAGGGCCGGATATCGAACCTGCAACCCTCCAGATGACCGCTCTACCCACTGAGCTATGCCGCCCCGAAACAATCGGATTCCTCTGCCCGTCATTTCCATTTATATTAAATGTGATTCTTAACATGGTGGTGGTTAGAGATATGGAAAATGACATGAACAGAGCGGAACAGGAGAGAGGAGGGTCGAGATAAAGAACGAAGGTCCGGGGTGGAAAAGGAGCTAAAGAAAATCAATCCATCTAGTTTGCTTTGCCTTCTTGCTTCATTTTTTTAGGGTTTAGTCATTCAAGCCCCAATCAGGGGACTGCAATAGCTTGGTGAGAGAGCACAAGCTTCAGGAACTAACAAGCCAGATGCGGCAGGTTCGAACCCACCGTGGAGCGTCAGGAAAAGCATCCAGCTTTAATCCCCGAAGTTCCATTTAATTCTTCGTCCACATCTGGCTGTTTTCTTATCCCTTCCTTGAGTGTGTTGCTTTCAATTACAGCAGGTATTGTGCAAAAATCAGACTGCCAATTTCCCAAGTTATTTTGTGGAGTTTGACCTCATTTGGGGGTCAAGGAGAAGAGTGAGGCAGAGAAATGATGGATTTAACAGCTCTAAGGTGAAAACAGCTGACACTGGCACCAAATAATAGGTCTGAACCCTCTCCTGCTCCTCTCCTTTGCCAAGAGCTCCACTTGCCTTTGGAAAACTATTGATGTTTTTGAGGAGTCAAGCACTTGACCGAATCATGACAGCAAGGCTTCTCTCTCTCTCTCTCTCTCTCTCTCTCTCTGTCTCTCTCTCTGTCTCTCTCTCTCTCTCTGTCTCTCTGTCTCTGTCTCTCTCTCTCTCTCTCTCTCTCTCTCTCGCCTTTTCACTCTCTCATACATGCATAGATTAGGGCTGAACAGTTAGTTATTTCAGTGTGGTCATGTCATCATTAACCACTTATCTGAAGACTGGCCATGGATCTTTTGGTTCCTATCCCAGAGCAGAAGGCAGGGGAACACACTGTACAGGTCATCTTTCCATCCCAGGGCGGGCATGTGGTGGATTAAGGCTGGATGCCCGTCCTGATCCCCCTTAGTGGATTCGAACGCTCATCCTTTGGGTTGTTAGTTCCTGAAGCACATAATCTACCACCGAGTCCCCACCATGGCCCCATATTCTAATATTTATATTGCAGTAGTCGCAATACTCACATGTGACTATTGGACGTATGCATTTTGCTATATATCTATCTGTCTTTCTGTCTGTATCCTACATATCTGATAAGATAGATAGGTTGATAGATAGAAATGTATATGTAGAGATTGATACACTTATGAATTCACAGCTACATTGATCTATACATAGATATTTTGGGGCTGAACAACATTTCAGACTCGATGGTGCACTATGCATGTTGCATACTGCAATAGTCGCATTGTACATGTATATAGTGCACTCTTAGATAGATAAACAAGGGTTTAACTATGAATAAATTCAGAATCAACACAGCCAAATACACACATGCAGTAATCACATTGAAAAAGATGCTATCTCTGGTAAATTTTTACTTCTTCTTATTTCTTAATTCTTTAGGCTAAAACATGTATTGCTTGACAAAAACAATCACTTTTATACGTGTGATTGTAGAGAAAATATTCTACTGCATCTGACAAGTAATATAATTTAATCTGATTTAATGACTTCTTGGACCATCGTGTACTGTTTAGCCTTTATATGGGGACTTGTCGTGACACACAAAAATTGGACCTCTCAGTGGATTTCGGAGATAGCTGGTAAAGCCAGACCTGCATTTCAAGTCTGTGTCATCGCTCACATCGTGACAGCTTGTTTTAGTTCTTTAGCAGGGGCACCTGGGAAGGCTGTGCTCAGGTAGTGGTGGTTGTTATTGGTGTTGGTGGTGAGTGGGTGTCTTAGATGAGGAAGGAAGCGACATGGGTTTTAGATACAGATTTAGACCTCTGCACGTGAATTTTTCTACACAACTGTGAGGTGTGTGTGATGGGAAAACTTAAGTGTCAGATGTAGCCAAGGGGTGGGGGCGTCTCGGGGGGATTGTTTGACCTACCCCCCCAAAAAAATTAAAGTTCCCACTGTCCTACTGAAGTGTATTCAGTGAAACCAAATAGCAGTTACTTTAGGAAAAAAAAGCTCTCACTCACCACCATATGTTTGTAGGTCTGAAACAGCCATTGCTTGGTGAAGTTTTATCATGCTATAAAATATAGTGCATCACTAGTCATAGTGAGTATCCTGTGCTTGGAATAGAAAGTTCCACATTATGGGAAAAATGGCCCTCATTTATTTGGCTGACTCCAGTCCTGCATGAGCAGTCAAACTGGAATCACAACCATTTAGGATTCCATTTAGGCACTTACTCAACCCAGCTCCTGGTCCATGCAATGGTCCTGTCCCACCGGGACTGCTGCAACTCTCTGCTGGCTGGTTTACCAGCACCTGGCATCAAACCTCTGCAACTCATCCAGAATGCTGCTGCTCACCTGGTCTACAACCTCCCCAGACATTCCCATGTCATCCCCCTGCTCACTGCCCTCCACTGGCTGCCTGTCATGGCTCACATCAAATTCATGACGTTTGTGCTTTCATACCAAGCAGTCAAGGGGTCAGCACCTGGATACCTGCAGAGACTCATTAGACCCTATGCACCAACCAGACCTCTCTGTTCCGTCACATCTGGTGGCTTGGCACCTCCCGGTCACGACTACTGTCTGTCCTGGCTCCTCACTGGTGGACTGACCTTCCCGTGGCAGTCAGAACATCAGAAACCCTGACCATCTTCAAGAGCAGATTAAAAACTCATCTCTTCCACCTGTACCTTTCCTCCTCCCCATCCAGTCCTAGCTCTAACTCCTAGTTTTAGCCCTATTCCTTTTCTTCTTCTCAGTGTACTTGGTTTAGGCACATGAGATCTTGTTAGTTTATTTTAGGTTTGTGTTTCTTAGTCGATGTTGCATCGGAGTCTTATGATGGCACTAGGATTGTTATCTAGCTTCTATTGTTGCTCCAGTATCCTTTGTACCATGACCCTATGGCCTATGCACTTGTACGTCACTCTGGATAAGAGCGTCTGCTAAATGCCTGTAATGTAATTTAATTTACAAATCTGAAATTTAAGATGATGATAATGGGGGGGGGCGTGATCTATCTTCCAAAGGAAGATACAAGCTTTGGTGCATTTAGGGCTCTTAATTACCATGGAAATCGCAAACTATACCTTAAAAGATGCCACCTGTAATCTTTTCATGTCAGCATTGCTGCTTTTGATACCCTACCCCACTGGCATTCTTATAGCAATAGTCGTTCAGTGTATTATTGTTCTTTCATTTTTCCTCTATACAATGTATTCCAAAGCAGTGTGTTATGGTTAGCCCCCGTGTTGTTGGGTTGGACATAAACTTAGATGAATTTTGGCAAATTAAGGCCGGGTGACCTTCGTGACGCCCCATGGTGGGTTTGAACCTGCAACATCCGGCTTGTCGGTTCCTGAAGCACACACTGTCTTTGAATGTCGGTCAGGATACGCTTATTTAATGCAGCACACACACCAACATCAGGATAAAATCCAATTATGCATAGTATAAAAACTGTACCCAATAAACAATTATATCACAACAGGGTTCTACTGTACAAAAGTTTAAATTAGCTTATCTTTGATGATCCTAGCAGGAGATGACAGGGCCCGTAGTAGAATGATGAAATTATTTCATCATAGTCCAACAATCCAGTCAGTACTCTTTCAAAGGAGAGCAGGGACAAAGAGTTCATTGTGTGTGTCGTCAGTGATGCCCTGATACCAGTTTTCCTCTGACTGACAGTTGAATAGAGCCTTTCAACGGCACAGCTGCTGACAGGGAAAAGGCTGTTAGCAGCCATGCACATCTCGGCGCTACTTGGCATTTGAGAAGAAACCAGCGCGTGAGAAGGTGTCTGGGCTGAGAGTTATTGTTGCACTTTAGCAGAATTCTCCTCCACCTGCTCAACATCTCTCTTTGTTACAAACTTAAGCAAACTGCTTCGTTTCACCATGATTTTTATCTTAAACTGCATGTAAAGCAGCTAGCTATTGTAAAGTAGGCCTCCGTTCCACCACGCAATGTGGAGGACAGAATGGACTAGAATAGTTTAATTTGCCACATGACCAAGGCAGATGGAATTTATTATTCACAATTTACCCACTCTGTTGTATAAGAGCAGCGAGCACAACAGCCACATGATGCTTGCGAAGCAGTTGGGGGTTTAGTGTCTTGTTCAAGGATACCCCTCAACGTGTTTTCTGCTGGTGCCTTGGATTGAACCACCAATTCTCCAATCACTAGACAACTGCCCTACCTACTGAGCTGTGCTGCTCTCTATAGGAGAGGCTGTTCATAATCTGGCATATGCCAAAAACACTGTCACTCACTCTGATCATCATCATCACCACATGATGATTAAAAGTTGTTTTATTTCTACTGGTGGTTTTTTTTTCTGGTGATTTTAATAGTGTAAAATAATAAGAAATAATATTAACAGTTTTATTTTATTAACCCGTAGTTTCTTTTAATGATTATGTTGGGTGTAACAGCTCAATATTTAGAAGGCACAAGGCCCATCCGGGCACACCTGTGGTTACATAGTTGGCACAGAGAGAAACAGACAGTGAGTGACACTGTCAATAAAGACCCTTTGTTCAGTCGCCTAAAAGGGTACTCGCTATTCCATTCCCAACCCTCCCAGTGGCAATAGTCCTACCACAGTGGTCGCATGTACAGGTGAATAGATCAGCAGACAAGCCTGCTGACCGAGTCTTCAACCTGATCGCTGACCTCCAGGAGAGCCAAGCCCACACACAGCACCACCAGATGCAGCCTCAGCAGGGACTGCCCCCCCCAAGCAAGCTGAACACAGGGCTCTTCTTATGGCACTGCTGCCCTCCCCTCCGGCAGCTCGCAGGGGTGGTCTGGCTACTTCACTGTCTCATCAGGCCCATGCTCTCCAAGATGACCGCCGCTGATGACCCTGAGGTGTTCCTGCACATTTCTGAAAGCACAGTGTCAGCATGTGGGTGGCTGGAAAAGGAATAGGCTCTACATTAGCTTTCCATGTTGACCATGGAGGCATTGGCCCCTGCACACTCCCTACCGGTCCCTACCTATCTTCCCAAAAGTGCTATCATCCCATCAGGCAAGCCGTATGGACTGTGTGGAAAAGGAGCCTACCAAAAAACACCATTTTGTGGTTAGTGGGGTGTATTTTAGCCTCAGCTGGAAGCAGAGAGAGGACTGTGTGGGTCATGGTAAAGCAGATGCTTCTGTTATTAAGGAGGCTTATTAGTTATCAGCCTCGGGTATGACAAATCTATCTGTCCCCATGCACTGCAATGAAGCTGGGTCCTGGGCTGACTGATGTGAACACCAACACAGAACAGTCACATAACCAGGGAGAGACTGGGAGAGAGACTGCTCAACAGCAGAGAAAAAGACTGATGCTGTAAATGGCCCCAGCACCCAAGCGTACCAGCCGTACAAAGAAACAGACCTTGTGGATAATGAGCCTGTGTTCTGTTACCTAAAATTTCTGCTTTTTCAATCCAAACCCTCACAGTGCCAACAGTCCCTCCACAAATGAACTTACAGAATTAATTTTACACTCTCTGGAGAGAGAAATTGATTCTACAGGTTGTGTGATCCAATTTGTAGCATGCGTCTGTTGAGTCGACCTGTGCAGCACAGAGGGCCAGGTTAATTTATTCATTCAACCTCAACCGCTTATCCGGACTTGGGTCGCAGGTCTGCTGGAGCCTATCCCAGCGCTTATTGGGCAGAAGGTGGAGAAGCACACTGGACATGTTGTCATTCCATCCGAGGACAGGCATAGGGGATTAAGGCCGGATACCCTTCCTGATACCGCTTGGTGGGTTCAATCGTGCACCCTCTGGCTCATTGGCTCACAAGGCACACGCTGTACCACTGAGCTACCAAGGCCTCTGGGCCAGATTAGATGATTGGATAATTTGCATAGTAAATCAATATCACAAAATGCTTTCATCTTGCATAGAGAACTCATCAGTCTGTCTTTTAGTCCATTCAGGGCCCATTTGAAGGTACTTGAGGTCGTTGTGATCTGACCAAGGCAGATGGAGAACATGGTGTGCTCTGCACTGGTCTCATCGACAGTGACCTGATGTGTTCCTGACATTTGGGCTTTTTCTGTAGAAGACCATAATTGTTGTCTTATCAAAGATGTCCTGCTAGGGCCCATTGCTGCCAGTACATCACAGCAGGTCCAGGTGATGCCACGTGTCTGTTTGTGGCAGTAATACCACCAGGTCATCACCATGCTTCAACAAGAGCGGTCTTGATCTCACAATTGTAATGTGTCTGACCAGACCCCTCTCTCTCTCTCTCTCTCTCTCTCTCTCTCTCTCTCTCTCTCTCTCCTCTCTCTCTCTACAGCTGTCTAGCTCCTCCCCTAGTAGGACTGGTAGTTTCCCCTCATCCAGTCATTGAAGGAAACCTTTTCTTTGTTGTTCCAATAGTTGAAACGTGTTTCTCTCAGGTGTGTGTATTGTTCACATGTGGTGAGGAAGTGTAGCTCTGTCTCAGGCTCACTGAGGGGGCAGTGGGAGAACAGCCTTTGTTCTGCAGGCACACAGGTTTGCCTGGGTCTCCCCTTCTCAATAGCAAGGCTGTGCTCACTCAGTGTGGACTTTGTCAGGGTTCTTCTTAGTTGGTGATCAGTCACCATGCTCACATCATCTGCTATGGTGTCCTGTGGATTTAGAGTCAGACAGCATTGCATTGTGCTCTGTGTTTGTGTTTGTGTTGGCCAATAGGTGAGCTGGTTTAGTTTGAACCGTGTTGTGATGTGTTGGAGTCTGTTTGGTGGTGTGTTGTGTCTCTGAGCTGTGTTCATAGAGCAGGTCTGTGCTCTCAGCATCAGGACCAGTTGGGTAAGGGGGCTCCTATTGCTCCTCAGCTCTTGGGATTGCAGGGCTTGGTAATGATAAGAGGGAGAGTTACTTCTCTCTCTGTTTACATGTCTCTTTCTCTGTCTCTTTCTCTCTCTGTCTCTCTTGCTCTCTCTCTTTCTAAGTCTCTCTCACTCCCTCACTCACTCACTCACACACACACACACAACACACACACACAATAGCCATATGATGTGGGCCATCCCTGTAATGGTTGTCGCTCATCTCATTTCCTTAATTAAAGTTGTAAAGCAGGATAAATAATTGACTCTCATGTATATTGCAGGACACAGAATCATGCATTTAGATTCCACTTTTCAACAGTCAATTCTGAGCCCCCACACACCTTCGTCTACCTGGCTGTCATTGATGTAATTCTGCTCTGGGTTGCTTAGTTGGCACATCACGTAATTGTCTCTTTGTTTGTCTGCCTAATAAGCAGATAGCACGAATACAAATGGCACCATCAACACAAGAGTTCTGCATTGCGGTGTTGCGTACGTTTGAATATATTTTCATCCTTGATGCTATATGCTAATGCTATAGCCACAGTGCCTGACCCAGATATAGATTTGTATGAGTTTTTTTTTGCTGTTACAATCTGTTATCCTGTGGCCGTCACCTTCAAGTGGAACAAAAAACCCTGCTCAGATATTTCGGTTGTCTTCTTAGCATGCATTTAGTACTGCTCTCATGCTCATTCTCTCCCATTCCATCACATGGACAAATATGACAGGCTCGCGTCTTTCTCAACCACTCCAGGGTTTTACATAGAAGAAGTGAATACGGTTTAAGAACCACTGAGCGGTTAAAGAGTTAAGCTCCCTAAGCACTTATCATTATCCTAGCATGTCATCCATTTAGACCCATGCAGCTGTTGTACCTACGTATGGGTCCCTTTGGCCTAAACCGGTGCTAATAGTAGTCTAATTAAAGTTGCTGTTGTAACTGCTCTTTTCACTTAGTGACACACAAAGTACTATTCCATCAGACCAGTAATTGGTGAATTAACTAATGATAGCTTGCCAGTAACAATGTGTTAGGGGTACAGTCAAAACTATGGAAATATGAACAGTTTGGCCTCCATGAAAGGATTGTAATAAATTAATTGCTAAGATGAATGATGTTGTAAATGACGCACCATCTTTTCTATTTAGTTTTGCTAAAACACTTGCATTTGGCACATGTTTAACTTTGGCAAAAAAACAACAACTGCAGTCCTATTTGTATGTCTGAGTGCCTTGGAGCAAAATGCTTTTCACACCTGTATGTTGTCAGTCCTTGTGTATACGGCTGAATATTGTGAACCATGAGAAGTATCTGTGAGAGGCATGAAACCGAAGTCAAATTCCATCTTCCCATCCATCACCAGCCACTTATCTGAAATCAGGTTGCAGAGTCATGCTGGAGCCTATCCCAGTGCTCATTGGCCAAAGGTGGGGACACACCCCAGACAGTTTGCCACTTCATCTCAGGGCTTGAGCGGTTAGGGCTTCAGTGTCTTTCTCCAAAACACAACAACTCAGTCTCCGAAGGAACCAAGGATTGAACCGCCAATCCTCTGAGCACCAGACAACTGCCCAACCTACAGAGCAATGCTGCCTCTGGTCAAATTCTGTGAAGAACTGCTTGGCCAGTAAACTAATTCTGATGTTTCAACCCCCACCAGACTCACCATCTCTTTGTTCCTCTGACCACAATTCATTCTGCTGCTTCCAAAGTAGAAATGAAAACGGAAAATGGTGCGATGAATCTGTTGAAACACCGAGAGACTGTTTGGAGCTCAAAGGCCAGGAAATGTACTTTCTAAGTTTGGGGAGTTTGGAAAAACCAAGATTCAGCTAACAGATTCCAACTCGTCCTGGCTGACTTGGTATACAGACACTTTCATTTCATCAAAACAGGTCATGTTTTACCCTAATAACAAGCTCTGAATCACCAAAGAACCAAAGCACTGTTTGCATCAAAAACAAAGGCTTTCTCATGAGGTGACGGTCACATGATCAGAGTATTGGAGAAGCAGTTCCAAGGGAAAACTGACTTGAAGAACAACGTGGAGGAGAAATTCTCCACTGGTACTTCTGCAAGGGAGGCATGGCAAGGACCTAACACCATTATGGGCAGAGCCCAGAGGCACGTGTAGGTCTGATACCCTGATCCTGCCACCTTTGCTGAGCAGTGCAAAGGAAAAAATGGACGTGAATCACTTGAAACGATCTTTTATTCACTGTGTATTTGTTTCTCTGCGCCTATTGGCCAAATCTGCTTTAAAGAAGAATCCCAGAGGGGCATAAGGAATATTTGGAATGGTGAATGAGAGTTCTCTTCTCTCCCATATACATACACATACCCTGCTTAATTCACAATGCCTTGTAATTCAATATGGCCCCCTTACTCATGACGGCACGGTTCAAACTAACCTATAGAGTAAGGTGTGGGACATTGTACAGCCGTGGGGACCAATGAACAAGTCTTTCTTTGTTTTTTAAGGCTATATTCCAAAAGATCACCTTTTTCAATAGTGAAAATGCAGTGAGTTGTTTTCCATATGTTACTATGGGAGGATACAGGAAGGCGTGTGTTCTCTCTATGCTACAATACTACATGTCTTGTCTTGCTCAAGATTCAAGATGCTTATTGTCGCTGCGGTTGTACAAGTACATTCATGAAAAATCCTTTGGCTGGGAGGCTCCGTTAGAGAAAGATAAAGATAAAATAAAGACTTCTAATAAATGATAAATGACCGAATCTGGTATAACATAAATAAAGGTAAGAATATTTATTTTTATTTAAGAAAACAATAATGGGTACACTCTTGTTAGATCTCCAGGTCAGCTTCATGCATTTTCATTAAAGGTCCCCTTCCAGATACATCACATAGAAAGTTTTATTTATGTGAGACTTTTGAAAATTGACATAATGTCATCACCCTGTTAAAACTAAGATGGAGAAAAATGGTGAAGTAGGAAGACTATTGTAATGTGACTCCTCTATGTTTCATACCTTGACGGGATTCACACATACATTTCTTTCCCTGTTAGTATTTCTTCAGCTCTGAAATACATGCACAGTGCAGTGGAACAGGGAGAGTTTACCACTCCAAACTTTTCCATTCCATATATTTTACCCCTAGGGCCTTGTAGAAATAGCTGCTGTCGCCCCTGGAGTAATGGACCAGGGTTGCCAACACAGACACAGTGAGATGGAGATATGCTGATGTTATGGACATCCACAGGGTTTTTTATTATTATTACTTTAAAATGTCAACTGTGACAGAATGAAGCAGCAGATGGTGTCTGCCAATTTGCAAGTGCAGATGAGCTATACAGGTTTCAGATGGAGATGAATTAGCAGGTTTAGCGCTAGTTTGCATTAATAAGCAGCTAATGTTACAACTAGCTAGCGAGAGGTCCGCTTTTACGTGTCACAAGTAGTCCCCAAATAATGGGAGCATGGAGGATTAAGACTGGGTGACCTTTCTGATGTCCCACAGTGGGTTTGAGTCTGCAGCCACTGGCTTGTGAGGTGCCAAACTTCACACTCTACCTCTGAGCAACCACAGCCATAGCTAGCTAGCTAGCTCAAAATTTAGGAATGATCAATGATCCAATGGTAATGTATATATTTATTTGAATACGGGTTGGCATGTTTTCCATAGTAGCCGTCATTCTAGCTTTGGAATTAATTTGAAGCCATATAAAAGCAGTTGAGCGAGGTGTATGGATGTGTTGAGGTTTGTCATTTGGGAGTGAAAGATATAGCAATGGAGGGATGGCACGGCGGCGCAGCGGTTAGCACTGTAGCCTCACAGCAAGAAGGTTGTAGGTTCAAATTCCGCACCTGGTCCTTTCTGTGTGGAGTTTGCATGTTCTCCCCGTGTCTGTGTGGGTTTCCTCTGGGGGCTCCGGTTTCCTCCCACCATCTAAAGGCATTCAGGCACTGCACATGAAAATTAGCTTGAGGCTATAATCTGGTCTGGCCCATCAAATAGGGACATTAATGTAAAAAGATGCACATGTTCCCCTTAAAAGTGAAAAATAAATAACTGAATAAACGTTTAGTATTCTCATGTTACCAGAACACCTTAGAGGAGATAAGACTTGGAACGGGAAAGAAGGAGCTAGAGAGGACTGAAGTGTTCTTGTCTAGATTTAACTTCACTTACAGAAGGAGATGTGACCAGCATTTTGGAATGGGCTGACAGACAGACTTGCCATATTCGGAGGTTTATTCTAGGATGATTTCATTATGGGTATAGACAGATTTTGTCCCTTCCTTTGAAGTTGTCTACGTGTCTGTGGCCTGGGTGCTGCATGAGCCATTCTCTACATTTTTTTCATTATTTCATACATCTGCATTGCTCACTGATGAGACATCTAGTGATTGGAAGATTTGTGGTTTGAACCCCGATTCCCTCTGAAAGCGTATTGAAGTACTCTTGAGCAGGAAACTGAACCCCTAACTGCTTGAGTCCTGCGATGGAATGGCGAACTGTTCAGGGTGTTCTCTGCCTTTGGTCAAAATAGATACTCAGGCTCCGGCATGACGCCACAACCCAATTTCACATAAAGGACTGATGACGGATGGATGGATCTTTTTTTCATGTCCACTTGCCAGCACTATTTTATTTTGATTTTTAAAATTGTACCACAGTGGTGAGTTTTGTGGCTCATTTATAAGACTTCCCAACCAGTCAGTTAGGTCTAGATTTTTTTGCAAGTTTTAGGTGTGTGTGTGCGCGCGTGTGGGTGTTTGGGTGTGTGTCTGTGCTCACACTAGGGGAAAGAAAAGGATGAAAATAGTCAAATTTAAAGGTCAATTACTCAAGTTGTTCTCCTCGGGCTGGATGCCAGTCCATATAATGCTACAGGATCTCATTCAGCCTCTTGAAATTCCAAATGCCATTCAGCACAGCCTGAGTCGATCCCTGCTGATCACACTGGATGTGACTTAATGCCTTTCATCAAGATAAATGGACATCAGCAAGAGTCCGAGGATAGTTTGACATTTGTGTTATCTTTGCCATTGAATATAATACAGAGCCAAAATTTTGCAACCTCATCTGCTACAGATTTCACTGTTGACAGTTGGACAGAAGCATAAATGTTCAGGGGTTTAAATTGCATATTGATACTACACAGTGCTGTGAAAGCGAACTTTTCAGTTCAAATCATGGGCTTGACAAAGTTACCATGGCAGGGATGTCCCAGTTTGTCTGACAGGGCTTGTTTTTCACAGTTAAGCTGGAATGTCCTCAATTAGTAAAACAAGACCTCATACGGCCTTTCCATGGGGTCCAGCTGAAGGCTTCTGTTGGGCGGTGTGGTTTTTCTGCAGCGTTCCATATGTCTGTGTGTTTGTGCACAACTCTGTTTGACTTGCAGGAGGCAGAGTGGTCATTCTGTCACCACAGATGGACAGGAAAGGCCCAGGGGGCCTTTGAAAAGCCACAGGCAATGAAGTTTCGTGTGTGTGTGTGTGTGTGTGTGTGTGTGTGTGTGTGTGTGGGTGTGGGTGTGGGTGTGTGTGTGTGTCACCAGTCCTGGCCCTTAGTGTGGGTGACAGCAATAGTACAACAACCCCCCTATAATGCAACAAATGCCATCCCTGTCTGCTCAGGTTGGCCTCAAAACAGCCAAATTTCTCTCTCTTACACACACAGAACATACACACTGTACTTATGGGGACCTTCCATTGACGAAAACCCCTAAGCCTGTTGTTTTAATGACAGATGCTTGAAATTATCCTCCCTTTTAAAATGGAGAATAGTTTGAATTGATGTGAAAAGTTACATCACTAAGAAAACATTTTAGGCTAAAAATCCAACATACAATATTCTCATAATGCCTTATTAACTCGTCAGGACTCAGAAGTTATACCAGAGTCCTTTGTGTAGTCCCAGTAGAACCAGATTTTGTCTACCTGGCTCCTCCCAGGTCATCTACACAGGAGAAGATAAGACAGTTCTTTATTAGTCCCTCAGGGGGAACAAATCATTCAGTAAGAGAAAAGACATAACATACGCTCTATAACCTCCATAACCACACATGCATTCAGTCATCTCTGACATGAGATTCAACCCAGGTCAAGTCAGTTAGTTCAGTTAGTACAATCCAGGCTGTATCATGCAGCAGCAACCATGTGAGGCTGATGTCAAACCAATTTGTTCAAACATCGTTCCCTCCATCATTCTACCCTTCACGTTAAGGAAGATGTGTACTGGCGAGAGGAGAAAATTGCTTTGTTGTCAACAATCAGCAGAAAATTGATCTGGCAATAACCAGTTGTATTAGTAAGAAAGTCACAGTAGCATTTAGAAAAGTGTTGTTACCAGGGCTTTCTAAACACTCATCATAAATAAGACAAATGAAGGCTGGTTTTAATGAAAATCAGTCTAATTTAAGTTCCATTACTCAGTGTTGCTATATTAACTCTTGGAATGCTGTCTGAGCTTCTTGCACCGTTTTCCACATCCATCCATCCATCGTCAACCACTTACTGGAAGTCAGGTCATGGCGGCATCGGTTCCAGCAGTGAACTCCAAGCTTCTCCTTCCCTGGCCACAGCAACCAGCTCTGACTGGGAGATCCTGAGGCGTCCCCTGGCCAGCGTGTAGATACGATCCCTCCACCTGGTCCTCTATCAGGAAGGGCATCTGGCCTTAATGCCCAACACTCCATCTATGTTTGTGTCTCCCCCCACACTGTGGGGACTAATGGAGACCGGTAAAGATGGACCTCCCACTGTGATGTATGGCAGGGATTCTCGAGGCTATTACTCAAAGGTGATCTTTAAGGTCAAGGGTCAGAATGATTAGTGATTTTGAAGACCCGCCCTACTTTGGCTTTGATTGGCCGTAGTCCTAACAGAAACTCGTGTACCAGGAGACTAGTCGTGATTGTAATTTATAATCTCAAGTTTTTTTCTCTCCTCTCCTCCTCCCGGTTGCAATGAAGGCAGTAATCAGCCTCCCCACACAAATGAGTGGAGCAAGACAAGAGGAAAGACAAGCCATGTGATGTGAACTAGAACTAGAAACTTTATTTGTCATTATACATGCATACAGCATAATTACTCTGCATTGAACCTGTCCTATTGTACAGGAGCAGTGAGCAGCTGCAGCACTCGGGGACCAGCTCCTGTTCTGTTTCCCACTGCCTTGCTCTGGGGCACAGACAGGACTATTAACCCTGACATGCATGTCTTTATGATGGTGGGCAGAAACCGGAGCGCCTGGAGGAAACCCAGACAGACACAGGGAGAACATGTAAACTCCACACAGAAAGGACCTGAGTTTCAAACCCCAGGACCTTTTTAATGTGAGGTAACGGTGCTGACTGCTGGGCCACTGTGCTGACCTTGAAGATAGCATTTTTAACTTCACTGCTACTGAATCTAACTTGTGTTCTACATGAGGTGAAAATGGAGATAGACTTGGAAAATCCCAAACTATTCCCTCGACCCCAGAGTTCAGAACCTAACCTTTCTCCCACATACTGGGGACATAACGTTGAGGAAAACAGTTTTGACATTTGCACATTGCCCGTGGTACAGTCTGTCATTGTGAGCACCTTGGTGACAGATAGTGGAAGCACAGCAGTCTCAGTATAAAGCTCAGACTGACGGGCCAGAGAACGGGTTCTGCATGCAGACAGCTGTCTGGAAGAAGCTTCTATGATAGCGTGATGGACCGAGGTTACGACCCAGCCCCAGAGGACATTTCCAGAAACCGGTGATGACCTGAGTTGGCAGTGTCTGAGGCAATCTTCCCTGCCCAAACATTTCTTTGGCTCCATGCCAACCCCTTGGTGGACTGCAATCTGCAGCTAGTGACCTCGCGGTCTCACATGGTATCGCTTAACTGGGGCTCAGGAAGAGAAAAGGCTGTCGGGTCGGTATGTCACAATGTGTGTGATCGCAGAGAGGACTGGAGATACATTCAGTGTTCAGGTGGGAAAAAAGGGGATAAAATGTTAAGAATAAAGAAAAGAGATGTTTTTGCGTTCCCGTAGCCATACGGTTACAGCCCCGGTTACACAGCCACAATCGTCGCTGGTTTGATTCCAGTCGAGGATCTTTATTGCCTGTCTTACCCCTCGCTCTCTTCGATTTCCCGTCTCCCTTCCATTGTCACCGTCTAAGGAGAGAGGTCTGGTTTACATGTCACGATTAGTCCCCACAGTATAGAGCTGGACACGGACCTGGATGGAGCTTGGAGGGTTAAGGCCAGATGCCCTTCCTAATGCCCTTTGGTGCACTCTGTACCACTGAGCTTCTGCAGCCCCCTGTCGCTGTCTACTCAAAAATGCAAAAACATAATCTTTAAATGAGCAATTGAAAGAAAGTATTTTTCATTAGTGATATTCTGATAAGTATCAGTAACTCAAATAAGTTAAATTATGTAAATGCTGTGACTCTTACCCTCAACATAAGCCGGCTTGCATATTATCACATGCCAATGGACTTGAAAAGCTCCATGTCCAATGAGTCTGTTATTCACACTTTGTTCCTGCTTCCGCTTTCTTCTCCCTTCTCTCCGTTTTGATCTGCTCAAATCTCCTGTTCATCACTCCTATCCGGGGGAATGTATCAGCTTCAGCGTGCCAGTCTTCTGTTACTTCCCACCACGCTCATTTGTTTCAGTTTATCAAATGATGCTCAAACTTTTAACAGTTATCTCCGACATGCAGGTTGCTTGCAAACGGTGAGTCGGACATGAGCTCTCTAGCTATGCGTTGCTAATGGCAACACAGACATGTCTCTAACAGTTGTTCAGCCCACGTTGAACAGAATGGAATGGTTGTAGTACGGTTGCCTATATTCTGGTTGTCTCTTACAGTGAGAGAGGATAGACCTTTTACAACTGATGATTGAACTTCCATCCATCCTTCGTCAAGGGATTATCTGAAGTAAGGTCATGGGGTCATGCTGGAGCCTGTCCCAGCACTCATTTGTGAAAGGTGAGGAAACCCCTTGGGTTCGTTGTTAGTCCATCTCAAGGCTTGAGTAGTCAGGGGTTCAGTGTCTCGCTCAAGGACACCTCAACACGCTTTCTGCAGGGGCTGGAGCTCCAACTGCCATTCGTCCAGTTACTTGGAGATCGGTGGTTCGGTCCCTGGTCCTCTTAATCCCAGATTAAGTCAATGGAATATTTATCCGGATGATTTAATGCACACATACGTGGCATTGATTATCGTCGGCTTCCAGGTTGCATGCAAATGGTGAGTCATATATGAGATCAGCAAGTATGGCAGAGATACAGATACGTGGAATGATAAAGCAATAACCATGGGATGGGGAGGTGTGGGCCTGGTACTGACAGCCACTCCTGAGGCTAACCCCCTTTTTTGTCACTGAAGCTCCGTATAGTTTCTCTCTTGGTTTTGACAGGCTTGCTAGCTCTTGTCATATGCTTCAGTGAATTTGACACGACATGTCGGTAAGCCGGAAACCTTTGCATACCTTTACTTTATATCAGCGAAAGGAGCTCCAGTTGGTGTGGAATTTGTGTTCTTGCTTCCCTGCATGGGCTTCTCTTCCCGTGTCCTTTGGATGTAAGGATTGCATGTGAGTGAAAAGAAAAGTTTAAGAAAGTTATTGAAAGGAAAAGAAGTAAACGGTGGAGAAGGGGAAGAGATTTTGAGCTCTTCAGGGAGCCAGAGTGTACAGAATGATGTGTTCTGAGGCGGGATGAAAGAAAAGAGGAAGAAATGGTGATATGGAAATATGGAAAGTGGCTGATCATTGAGGATAATTAGTGTGAAATGAATCTGGAGCACTTTATTGTTCATTACCTGCTGTCAGCTTTTGACGTCAGGCTGTTTGAACACCAGCAGGCATCAAGAACGATTTTTGTTCCTCCCGAAAGTCCAGAGGTTGTACCTCTGTAGCTTTTTGCGTTTGTTTGTGTAATTAGATGTTGTAGAATCCCGCCGACACAAAGCAAAGTCAACAACACAAACGGGTATGTTAATTTTCTCTTCCATTCCCCAGTGAGTTTGCCAGAGTCTGTAATACAACAAAAAAGTTCTTGTAGGCTAAAAACAACTCCTGTGTGACCGAGTTGCAGCATCCTACTGCTGTATTCCAGTCAAGGGAAGAACCAAGCTCCTCTGACAAGGCATTCTCCAGATTGTACTGCAAACCTGTTTGCAGGGCAGAGCAGACTACAAAGTCACCGTGGTAGACAGGTGGACTCTTTCACTCACCCGTAAGCCACCTGAGCCCCTTTACCCTTTAATGTTGGGTTAGAACCAGTAGGGCGGGATAGGGGTTCAAACCTTCAAGTTGAAAGTGAGAGTGTATTATTTGCCACATGATCAAGGCCTCTGGAAGGTGTTCTCTCCAATTAGCCCATGCTGTTGTATTGGACCGGTTCAGTCCATCCATCCATCCATCCATCCGTCCATCCATCCATCCGTCCATCCATCCATCATCAACTGGTTATCTGAAGCTGAGTTGCGGAGTCATGCCGGAGCCTACTCCCAATGCTGGTGACATTCCCTGTGCAGGTCCCGGTTCCATCTCTGGGGTTGAACACTTTGGGGTTCAGTATCTGGCTCAAGGTCACCTTGACACTTTCAGCAAGGACCGGGGATCAAACCACCAATCTTCCAATTACCCAACAGCTGCCCAAATAATTATTATCCAATAGTGATCCACAAATAATTTAGGCAGCAATCAGGCCTACTGTTTAGGAGTAGATAAAATTCAAATTGGTGTAAAATCTAGTTCAGGTGGACTTGGCAGTTCCGGAGGCAGATTTGTGGAGTAAGGTTAGGCGGATATCTTTAAGTCGGACTTACAAGTAAGAGTTATGACTTTCAAAGAGGACCTTAAATCCTAGCACCTCCATCAGGCTGATTCAGGTCATATTTCCACCGCCTTTCATAAAACTTCTAGTCACTAGGCACAATCTCATGTCTATCATTGTGCAAACTCTTCTGGAGGAAAATGATGAACCTGCACTGGGTTCCAGCACAGGCGGGGAGCAGAGTTCGGTTACTGTTTTCAGTCTGGTTGGCAAAAACCTGAAATTGCTTGAATCCGGTTGGCTATCGACGGATCATGTTGCTCATTTCATCTGAAAGTTGGTTATTTCTCAACTTTTTACAGGCCACCATAATACTGAAATGCTCAGTGTCTCCAGCATCGCTCACCCTCATAGAACACCCCCCCCCCCCCCCCCTCGCGTTC
>OMLC01097505.1:0-21522 GCA_900302585.1 Regalecus glesne
ATATACATTGGGGTGGGCTACCAAGCATAGGGGGGCTACCAAGCATAAGGGGATAGCTTATTGTGTTCAATGGAATGGGAATACAGAATTTAAACTACGGATTTTTCCGACGCCCCCCCCCCTTAGGTCATTAATCGTTCCCTTGCCTTATGAACATAACTTGTCCTTGCTGAACAGCTTCACACTTCAAAGGACATAGGCCTCTGTGTAGTCAATTCAAATCAAATAGTCTGAGATTATAGGCGACCGGCGACAACTGACTTACTCAAAAGCGTCGGTGCTAAAACTCAAAAGGCTTTAATCATGTCAACCGTGAATCGATTACATGCTACACAAACGAAGCTTTATCCAGTGATGCTTGACACTGGAGATATTCGTGGTAGACAGCCGTCTCAACATGGAAACAAGGCAATTATTGATTTTTTTAATCGACGCTATCATACATGCCAAAGATTCAAGGGTGGAAAAATCACCCAAAACGCCGTAATAATATGGTGTGGCTTTGGCATAAACAACCTTACCGCTCTGCGAAGAAACCGAATGCAGCATCAGTGCTCCAAATATCGCAATCGGGAAGGACATCGCTGCGGTCCTTCGCTTGCCAGGTATCATCTTGGAGGATGAAAGATGGAAGATATGCCGGCAGGCCAAGTGCTATATAAATGGAACAGCCCTGGATGGGACAACGATGTGGGTCACAACACAAGCTGCCCAGCTAGCACCGCTCCGCTAGGGCAAAATCAGTCGTTGGGTAAACTGGTACGGTTTAGCTACCTGTGCAGCCTTACTGTCATGCCGGCGTATCGGAGAGCTACTTTTTTTTCCCCACTCCAAACTCAAATCCCGCGAGATTTTACGCTCCGTCTGCACCGTGATATAGCCTAAATAATGTGCAATCACTCCTGTTCGGTAGTCTACCACGTACTGTTATCATGTGGAAGTGCTCTAGTGTTCATCAAAAACGTGTTAATACTTAGCCAAATGTGAGGCGTCGTGTTAAGTTTCAATTCAAATGTTTTTCACATAAATCGGAAGCAGTCGCACCTTCTGCTGCCTCTTGGTCTCTTAACGAACTTCTAATCCTATTTTCCTTCGAACCATTAATACTAGCCTAGTCACACCATGATGTGACCAAAACACGGTGACTTCAGTAGGTACCCTATATTTTTGTTACTGTCGTTTAGTTTTCACTGGATATGTAGCTGTAACAACAGGAGTAGCTTTTGTTTCTAAAATTGGGGGAAAAAAAGTTTTATATTTGAGGTAGAGGCTTCAGAGATATTGGAATTATCCAATTCGTATGCCAATCACTATTCACACATTTTATAGTGTGATTTTATCTTGGGTTGTTCAAATATTTACCAACTGAGCGACACTGGCGTTGGTTTTGTACCATTATCATGCATTTTATGTACTCATTCTGGTGGAGAATTATGCTGCCATCTACTGTACACATGTGTGAAGTCTGAGCAAAGAGAAAACCTGTGTTCCACGATCAAAACACATTTTGATGTGATCTCACCAGTAACCAGGGACGATTAAAAGCCCACAGACAGCAGAAAATAGGGAAATAGACAAGGCTGCAATCAATATCTGTTTGAATATTTGACTCTAATAAAAATAAAGATTTTTTGTCTGACATTATTCACAGCAGTTATTTCCAGGCGACTTATTTTGTATAGACACCCTAACATTTTGGGATCCCCGTTTCCCTCCGACTTTAACTCCTTTTTCCAGATTGCATGGCTGTTGTCCATAGCAAACCAATTGGTTGTGTGTGGAGACACAGAGGGTACGCCTTCCTTTTATGTAAACCAATGTGAATAGAACTATGGTCCTGTGCCTCCAGGGCAAACCTTCCCACAAAAACTATTAGTAATGCATCACTGAAGTCTGGATGTTCATGGAGGTGCACCTTCCCTCTGATTCTTCAGTCACACTTCTCTCTTTTTTGGAGCTTAATTTATTATGGAAAGGAGACAGCAATGGCTCTCAAGACTGAAGAGTGAATTTGGAAATAGCCCACTTGTGTCAAATGTGGCTTTTGGCTTCATCCTCATGGGTTTGGAGAAACTAGTGGAAGTAGAATTTGAGTGTCCTTGCAATCCTAGCTGGAATGGTATGTTTTCATCTGCATTCTTTGTCATTCCTGCCGTTATGGCCTTCATGCTGATGCTGATTATCCAAGGATGCAAATACGATGGAGGGTGTCCAAGAACTATATGTATCTCTAGTTTTGTCCCTCCAATTATGTGGTTGATCTTGCTGTTTTTAGATGGACAATACTTTGCCTGTGCAATGACAGACTGGTGGGGCAGATTTGTTATTGTAGACAAAGCTGCTCCACAGAAATGGTGTGAGCCAACTAATAAGGATTCATTACAAGAACTCATGATTCATTCCCAGGAATTATTTGTTGAGTCTCAGGTGAGGAAACCTGTTAACTTTATACGAAATTCATTTTTGACATATGCATAGAACTGGTATGTGAAAAAGAAAGCACCGACATCCTCCAAAATGTTTTTGATGATATCAGTTTTAATAACCAGTTGGTTATATGCCATGGCGGGCGCCTGGTGTTGCTGAATTCCAATTTTTTATGGTCTATGTCATAGGTGATTGGAATTGCTCTGCTTATATTCATCTGCGTGGGGCTTATAGTGTATGTGATCAAAGAAAGTTGCCAAGAGGACGAGGAGCTCCCTCAACTCAATAATACTTATGAGATGACGTGAGTGTGCTTGCTATCTGTTTTCAAGATCTCACTCAGGAATCTAAGGAGGGATGTTAACTCTTATCACATCTTTTGTCTATACAGGGGGGTGTCTCTCTACTGACATCATATCTCTCCTGCAACACTGGTGTGGACCTTTTGATTGGTGTTCTGCTTGGTGATTTGTCAATCTAGCTTTACATGATCACCAGTCAAGCTATTGATTTTTATTTTATCCCTGCTGGTCAATTCCTGTTAAATTTCTGTACATATTTCCACTGTTCTGATCTTCATAATTTGCTTTAAAGCCATCAGTGTCTTTCAAAACATTGTTCTGTTTAAAATGCAGTGCTAAACCATGAAACACTCACTCGTCATTTTGGAGACTTTTTCAGCATGTTTAATCATGATGTGAACTCTCAAAACTTTTGCTTGTAAGATATTTCTATTGCATATAAGCTGCTATGCACCACAAAGCAGGCGGGAATCATCCAATAAGCTAGTGCTTATGCCTGATAAATAGAAAAAAAAGAAAGATGGCACTAGGAAAATATTGTTTACTTTATTAGATGCTTGCAATTTCCTGATAAATGGTTATCAGCAAAAGCTGTAGAAGTAAGGCTTAGATATCAAGTCCTGCATTCGTTTTCCTTGCCTTCAGCACACAAGCCAACAGCGTCCGTTTTAATGTCATTTAGGGCCAGTTGTGGGCCACGATACCTCAGTAGTAGAGGGTGCACCTCTTTGTCAGGTGTCACGGATTCGATCCCATCTCAGGATATCAGGAAAGGGTTTCTGGCCTTAGTCCCTCATGATAGGTAAATGCGAGGCATGTGTTACAAAGTCCTATGAGTGGTCGCTTGATTATAACAACACTATATAAAAATGAGTCCATTTACCATAAAACTACCAACATGTAACACTTGTTGTTTTTTCTACTGACTAATTTATAATGAATATATGCCGGGGACATTACATGATCTGGTAAATTTCTTGTGCTAAAAAATGTGGGGCTACACACAGAAGCCCAGTTCACCAATCAACCTCACCCACGTGTTCCTATATATAAGAGGACATAAGGCAATGGCACCATAAGTCTCCAGAAACTAGGTTTTAAGGGGCTAAGTTTGCTACCAAAAACCAAGAGCCACCTAGCAAGTTTTAGCTACCAATTTGCAATGACCAATGAGAGCTTTGATATTAATAGATTTCAAGTTGGTACTTTCCATTCTAGATGTTTTGTTGAATGAGGCCCATGACATCTCCAGAAGGCTCAAGGCTCTGGTGTCCCAGAACCATGGGGCAGAGAAATTAGGGGAACAGTGTCTTGCTCAAGGACACCTCAACACGCTTCTCTGCAAGTGTGGGGATCAAACCTGCAACCTTCCGATCGCCAGACGACCACTCTACCTACTGAGCCATGCCGCCCCTTAAATTCTTTCTTCAGTCTTAGTTTAAATTTAAAAAAATGGGCTTCCCTCCTTTTTCCTACCTAATCTTTTTGAAATTTCAGTAATCATAGAAGAAGAATCTTTATTTATTTAGAAGAGACTTTATTCATTTGTCATTGTACATACATACATCCAAGGATATTTGTTTTCTGCATTTAACTCATTATATTGTATAGGAGCAGTCAGCAACTATATCACCGATAGACCATATCCAATTTGTGTTCCCATTTCTTTGGTCAGGAGCACAGCCAGGAGTTTCAACCTTAACATGCATCTTTCTGATGACGGTAGAAAACCAAAGAACACAGAGGAAAACCACACAGACACAGGGAGAATATGTAAATTCCACAAAGAAAGCACCAAGAAAAGGATTCAAACCCAGGGCCGTCTTGCTGTGAGGCAACGGTGCTAACCGCTATGCCACCAATCATATAAATGACATGCAATTAATGAAGCCTAATGGAACCTAATGAAACCTAATGATTTCCCAGATCTTGGACTTCATCCAGAATAGTAGGAGACAGTTAAATTATTAGGACAAAATATTTGCACCAATGGGGCAGCATAGCTCAGTGGGTAGAGTGGTTGTCTGGTGATTGGAAGTTTTCAAGTTCAATCCTAGCACCAGCAAAGAAGTTTCAAAGTATCTTTTAGCAAGACACTGCTCCCTTAATTGCTTTGCCCTGTGAGAGACTGGTGACCAGTCCAGGGTGCATCGCTGCCTTTCACCCAATGAGAACAGAGGTAGGCTCCAGTTCCCTTGCGATCAGATTTTGGATAAGCAGTCGACAATGGATGGATATCTGTACAGGCTACTTTTTTTTTCCAAATAATCAGTCAAACCCTTACTATAAAGGAAGTTTTGAACTGCAGGACTATTAATACGTTTATTCTAACCCCTGCAAGAGGATCTTCATTGCTTGTGAACTGCTCCTGAAAAGATGGCACATTAATGTAATTTTCATTGATTTGGAGGTTATTGATGATTTGTAGTTTGCTTCTGATGAATCAGTACACTGTGCAATAGCTCTCCTCTCACTGCCTATCCTTCCCTCAGAGAGACTGAACTGTGTAAAATTACATGAGAGGGGCTCTAGTGGTGGACATCATACAAATCCAACTGCTCCGACTTGAGGGGACGACCACTCTCCCATATTGTTACCCTGACCGTAGCTACACAAAACCCATACCTAGACTTAATAGTGAGGTGGTTTAGGAGTCGAATGTGTCCATAAGTCTGACGCTAAACAGTTTCGGTCCTCGACGAATCGTGGTAGTGGGAGTTGGAATCAAGAAGAATTCAAGGTGTCTGCTAGTTGGTTGCCAAAGTCCTTTGTACCAAACAAAATAAGTTGCTGTTTTTGGTCTAACACCTAATCACAAGTCCAGGCTGTACTCTTTATAAACCAATAAAGTAAAAGTGAGTGTGGTGGAAAGGATGCAGGCACACCCTCCAATTAGCCTATTTGGCACAGGATGGGTTAATAGCCCACACAAAAATACACACAAGGAATAGGGAGAGAGCTTTAACTGTAGATCCACTTAAATTCTCTCTCATTTTAAGACTTTGTAGACACCTTTCTGTTTTGACTAGCTAGTTTTTAATCTCTGGTGTTTCTCATGTCATATGTTTTTAATAAAATGGTTGTTTAGCCTTCAGCTACTGTTATTGTATGTGTCTCTGTGCCAGTGGAGCCTTGTTGAGGGCTTTGTTGTGGTAGACCCTAACCACAGTAGTAGCTTGTGCAGGGAACTCGGGCATGGGGAAGATGGCATCAATGTAACAGTTGGGGAGCCCACCACAAGAAAACTGTTGGTTCAGACAGCACTGGACCAGGAAAACATTATTATGTTGTGGTGTGGCATCCAATGAGGGAGATGTCGACAAGTCCCCAGTGAACAACAGCCAACAGCCACAGCAGCCCCAGGTACCAAACTTTCTCTCACTGCAGCAGATGCAGAAGCCTTAATGTGCCATGTCTCACCCAGTGATAAGGAAGGAAGAAAGAAGAAAGATGCTTTATTTAGTTATTATATCCTTTCAGCTTTCCTTTCAGTATTTTTACATTTATTTTTTCCTCTGTATTTAACATATACTTTTGTATAAGAGCAGTACAAGTCAGGCATCATGGGTTAGATCCCACCGAAGGGCCACAGGAAGGGCATTCAGCAATAAATCCCCCATGCTCCATCTAGGTCTGTGTCGACCTCCACAACATGGGGACTAATTGTGACAATTAAAAACAGACTTTCTATTGTATAGGAGTAGTGAGCAGCTGCAGTGCCCGGGGACCAACTCCAGTTCTTTTTCCTATTGCGTTGGTCAGGGGGACAGACAGGAGTATTAACCTTAACATGCATCTCTTGATTGTGGGAGGAAACCAGAGCACCCAGAGGAAACCCATGCAGGAAAAGAAAACATGCAGAAACCCTATGGTCTAGCTCCACAAGGACTTCCAATGGCAAAGCGTCCTCAGGGAGTAGACTGGATGGAGGCTACCATGGAAGTAGCTGGTAGATACAGTCGATTATTTGAATAATACAAATATTTTCAACTGATTTGAAACATCAGTTAATGCCATAGAAACATGAAATGTAATGTAAGCAAGTAATGTATTGGCAGAGTCTGCCTTGGTTGTGTTCATTTACGTGCTAAATGTGTGACTTTGAGATCTGCTTCACCACACAATGGGTGTGAATGGAAAGAGATAGAAAAAAGTCAATTATTGGTATAATCCATCTGGGCTGCAAAGAGAAAAGATTGAAAATAATTGGTAATTATTTGGATTCATATCATGGGTAAGTAATTTCCCAGCCCAGGGTCACAACAAGGGTAGCATAGCTCAGTGGGTAGAGGAGTAGTCTGGCAATCGGAAGGTTACAGGTTCAATACCTGGTCTTGCACGAAGCATGTCAAGGTATCCTTGAGGAGGACATTAAACACCTAACTGCTCCCTGAGAACCATGCGGTGGCAGCTCAATGTTCTTACACAATATCCAGTGTCAGGTCCCAGAGCTAAAAGATTTCAGCTAGGACCTCCAAGCTTCCCTTTCCCGTGCAACATCAACCAGCTCTGACTGGGGGATCTCAATGCATTCCCAGGCCAGTGTGGAGATATAATTCCTCCACATGGTCCTCGGTCTAACCCATGGCCTCCTCCCAGCTGGATGTGCTTGGAAAACCTCATTTCGGAGGTGGCATCCTTATTAGATGCCTGAACCACCTCAACTGGCTCCTATCTACTTGAAGGAGCAGCGGCTCTACTCCGAATTCCTCACGGATGACTGAACTTCTCACCCTATCTCTAAGGTAGGCACCAGACACCCGTCTGAGAAAACCCATTTCCGCCACTTGCATCTGCGATCTTGTTCTTTCGGTCATGACCCAACTTTCATGGCCATAGGTGAGAGTAGGCACAAATATTGACTGGTAGATCAATGTTTGTTACTGCTCTCTATATCGTATTCAAAAGGATGGGTTAAAATGCAGATATTTCGAAATTTCCCCTTGTGGGACTGAAATGAGAATCTTTTAAAACATCCACCAAACTTCAGCGTCACTATTTCTCTATTTCACTATTAGTCTCTGGTGAGGGACCAAACTAAGAATGGTTCAAGAAAACCCCATGAGAGATCCAAAAAGAAGTGACGTTACCCTGCCTGGAGGAAGCCTGGGGCCCCCGTCTGGAGCCAGGCCCAGAAGGAGGGCCCGTCAGCGAGCTCCTGGTGGCCGAGTTTACCACGGAGCCCGGCCGGGCTCAGCCCGAAAAAGCAACGTGGACACTTCTCCATCCTGTAGATCCACCACCTACAGGAAGAACCAGTGGGGTCTGGTGCCCTGACAGACAGGTAGCAGTGAAGGCAAAGGGTCTCAGCGGACCAGAACCAAGCAACAGAAGCTAACATTAGGGATGTGGAATGTCACCTCCTCGGGGGGTAAGGAGCCAGAGCTTGTGCGGGAGGTAGAACGGTAGCAATTAATCTGGTGGGGCTCACCTCTACTCACAGCATCGGATTTGGAACCAAGGTCTTAGATAGGAGTTGGACTTATTACTACTCAGGAGTTGCCCAAGGTGAGAGAGGCCGCGCAGGTGTAGGGATTCTCATAACCCGGCTGAGGGCCACTGTATTGGAATTTAACCCTGTAGATAAAATAGTCATGCCCCTACGCTTTAGGATTATGGGAGGAGAAACTCTGACTGATGTCTGTGCCTATGTACCAAACAGTACATCAGTGTATTCAGATATACTTGATCTTTTTTTATGTTCCTAATCCTGCTTTTTGTCTCCTTAATGATAATTCTGATATCCAGCTAAAGAAAATTCAGTTAAAATGGTATTTCCAGGATTTACCTCTGCAAAGAAAAGAATTTTGAAAAACTGGTTTACCCGGATATGTTTATGAAATCATTCTGGATCCATAGCCTGGTTAACATTGTCAACCTAGAACATACAACTGTGCGGCTAAATAAGCCACGACCAGTGACTGTACAAGCTTGGAACTCTTTCTCATTCAAGATAATCTCTTGGGCTAGGAGCAAAAACAACTAGACAATCTTTGGCGGGATTTAATGTACCTGCTGAACTATGTCTGTTGCTTTATGTACTGTCTTATCAATCATCCAGAGGTGGCTCACTAGTGAGAGAGAAACTGTGGCCACAGATGCCTCCACCATTTCCACAAATACCAACTCATGTTGGATTGTACGACGAAGGAGCAACTCCAATGAGGAGCCCAGCCCAGTCACCAACCGTTTTTCTTTACTTTATTACCTTTCTCAATTCGCTTTGCATTTTGATATGTCTTTACCCCCCCCCTAAAAAACAATAAAAATGTTGATCACAAAAAAAGAGTATGATCTAACAAGGATAGTTGTTTAATGTTGATCTGTTTCCCATTCAGGGGGAAAAACAGTCTGGTGCATTAGACAAGCATTCTCTGGTCATTTTGATGGAAAACTCACTGAAACTGGGCTGTCCTTTGACGGAAAGGACCAGGCTATATCGAACAGAATTTTTGTCTCTACCTTCACTCAATATTTAATCCCTTGATGAAGTGCTCCACATCCTCAGGGGTGTTAAACATTTTGGATCACTCATTTTGTGTCAGAAGAAGTCGTGACGGGAAGATGATCCTATGTTTGATCATTCCCCTCTCACACAGCTTCTGTTGTACTCCATCCTAGGGTCTTTGTTTCTTGTGAGTTTCAGCAGAGACATCTGGAAAGAATCGAATGATGTGTTCCTTGTATTCAGTTCAAATTCACATCTCTTTGGCTTTGGAGAGCCTTAGCACTTTTTGTTTTTGTCTGTAGTTAAGGAACTTCATGATGGGAGTTCTTGGAAGATATGTTGTATCCTTGTCCTCTTTCCAAGTTGGTGGATAGATTCTGTGTGCACGTTCAAGTGTTAGTGGTCCCCTAACGTTCATTCCTAAAAGTGAAGGAATCCATTTTTCCAGGAACTTAAATGGATCTCATCCTTCTTCATTCTCTGGCAAACCTGTTAGTCTTAGATTGTTCCTCTGACTTTGGTTCTCCATATTATTAAACTCTAGATTCCAATATCTCAGTGACGGATTTAAGCTTTAAAACTTGGTCTTCTTCCCCTGACCTTTAAGTCAGCACAAAAGCACTTCTAGAAAACTGTCCGGCACCTCAGGGGGGGGCAGGGAACCATCCAAACTATTTATATTAAGGATGGGGCACAGTTGAGCTTAATTGAGGAGGTAATAGGGTGATGGAAGGAGCATTTTGAGGAACTCCTGAACCCAGCTAACCCACCCTCTAGGATAGAGGCAGAGCTGGGGGATGATGGAGGATCAACATCAATTTTCCTGGAGGAGGTCACTGAGGTAGTCAAAAAAATCCACAGTGGCAAAGCCCCAGGGATTGATGAGATCTGTCCAGAAATGCTGAAGGCTTTGGGTGTTGAGGGACTGTCATGGATGACACGTATCTTCAACCACGTGGAATTCTGGCACAGTGCCAAAAGAGGGCAGACGGGGTGGTAGTCCCGATGTTCAAAAAGGGAGACTGGAGATTGTGTGCGAATTTCAGAGGCATCACATCACATCACCTGAACGGAACAACATAACAGTTCTTTCCATTCACAACGATGCTGGAGGGGTCCTAGGAGTATACCCATCATGTGTTTTGTAGATCTGGAGAAGGTTTAAGACCGGGTGCCCAGGAGATATTGTGGGAGGTGCTGTGGGAGTGTGGGGTACAGGGGTCACTACTCAGAGCCATCCCATCTCTGTATACCCAAAGCAAGAGCTGTGTCTGGGTTCTGGGTAGTAACTCAGACTCTTTCCTGGTGGAGGCCGGCCTCTGCCGGAGCTGTACCTTGTCACCTATCTTGTTTGGGATCTTCATGGACAGGATCTCAAGGCATAGTCTTGGAAGAGAGAGTTTGCTGTTCGGTGGACTCAAGATTGCATCACTGCTTTTTGCAGATGATGTGGATCTGATAGCATCAATGGTCTGTGACCTTCAACACTCACTGGATCACTTTTCAGCCGAGTACAAAGCAGCTGGGATTAGGATCATAACCTCTAAATCCGAAACCATGGTTCTAAGCAGGAAACTAGAGGATTACCGATTCTGAGAAAGTAATGGGTCCTTACCCCAAGTGAGGGAGTTCAAGTCTTGTTCTCAAGTGAGGGGGGAGATGGAATGTGAATTGGACCAGAGAATTTGCTGAAGCAGTATTGTGCTCACTTTACCAAACCATTGTTACCATGAGAAAGCTGAGCCAGAAGGCAAAGCTCTGGATCTACTGGTCAATGTTTGTTCTCACTCTCACCTATGGATATAAAAGTTGGGTCATAACCGAAAGAACAAGATTGCGGTTAGAAGCAGCTGAAATGGGTTTTCTCAGGAGGGTTGCTGATGTCTCCCTTAGAGATAGGGTGAGCTGCTCAGACATCTGGGAGGACTCGGAGTAGGGCTACTACATCTTCAAGTTGAAAGGAGCCAGTTGAGATGGTTCGGGCATCTAATAAGGATGCTACCAAGTCACCTCTAAAATGAGGTGTTCCATGCATGTCCAGTCGAGAGGAGGCCATGGGGTAGACCAAGGACAGGTGGAAGGGTTAAATCTCCACATTGGCATTGGGACATCTTGAGGTCAGTGCTGGTTGATGTTGCAAGGTAAAGGAAAGCTTGGAGTTCCCGGCTGAAATCTGCTACCTTCACAGCCTGGCCCCAGATGGATGGATGGATGGTTGGATGGATGGATGGATGGATGGATGGATGAGATTTCTTTTTGAGGCCAAAGTTTGATGTGACATCTACACAACCCAAAAGTTCAAAATTACTGCTGTGACTGTGTTTAGATATCACAGACTATAATTTCTTTCAAATGTATTTATTTGAGACAGTTTTAAAGTTGATAACACAATAAAGCTTTCCTTTTTTTCTATTTCAAAGTGATAAAATTTAAAATATATGGATGTTTATTTATCTATTTTTCCCCAACCTCAGGGAGACCCCAGACAGGGAAGTCTCCTATCTTCTGTTCTGTTGGGGGAATTACACCTTAACGAGCATTGCATTAGTTTATGTAATAACAAACCATGCTCGACAGAATTGTGACAGACTCGTTATCTGTCTCATTACGGGGAGTGCATCCTAGGGATGACAACTGGGATAAATTACTAACTGCTAGGGCAACTCCCTGATATAGAATTTGTGGACTCACAGTAATTAACATTTGTTGGGAGAGCTCCTGGAGCGTATAAAATGGCAGGAATTGCCAAGGTTCAGTCAGATTGCCTTTAGACGACGCTGAGTAGAGAGGAGCATATTGGGTAATACCTGAATGCTCCATGAGAGTGTGCACATATGGCAGGGCTCCCCTTTGAACCTCATGGGCTCCCTAGTTGGCCTGTCAGAAGGCCTCCACCTGAAGCCAAGCCTCCCCAAATAGAACTGGCATGTCTTCATCCAGAGGTGGCTTATTAGTGAGAGAGAAATTGTGGCCCCAGATGCTTCCACCAATTACACAAATACCAAGTCATGTTGGGTTGTACGAAGAAGGAGCAACTCCAATGAGGAGCCCAGCCCAGTCATCTCAGGTCAAACTGATGAGGCTGCTGATGTTGGAAATTCTGGCCCAAGTACATGTCATGTCAGCCAGGAAAACAGCGGGTGTATGGGGTGCTCCTTCTTTCAGAAGCAGGCCAGACTGCCACCTTGGAAACTAGTCCCATTTTGTAAAGCAAATTAAGCTGTTTTCAAGTCGCATCTTCCCCAGCAACCTCAAGTCAAACCCCTCCCCCCCAACTAATAGAGCCTGTCCTTCCAGAGAATGCTGTCTACTGCAGGGCAAACTGTTACATCTGGACAGACTGCTGCTCATGTTGAAGTCATCCAAAAAATTATCCCAATTGGGGAGAGTTAAGGTGACCTCCTCTCACCTGGGGATGCAGCTGCAGCTGTTATTCTGTCCCCTCTGGCCCAACCACGTCAAGTCAAGCCCCCCTATGTTGAATAAGTCTGTCCTTCCTGAAAAAGACCAGCCAAAGAAAGAGGTGCCGGAGCCAGAGTCTCTCGTGTCAACCCTGGAAAAACCATCTCAGATCGGGGTGTATCAAGGAGAAACTATCCTAAGGAGACCAGACAAGTCATCTCAAATCAAAACAAAGGTCCCTGGGGGTCTCAGCAACGCCGCCCCCCCCTAAAATGACAAGTCATCCAGGAAAACACCCACAGTACAGCCACCTCCTTCTTCCAGAGTAGGGGGACTACTGTAGGGCCAAACTTTTACCTCTGGAGAGACTGCCGTATCTTTTTGAGTTCATCTAAACAGTAGCCAAAACTGGACAGGAGAAGGGTGACCTGCTCTCACCAAAAGTGCTGGGCAAGCAGTTGTAGCGGTTTTTCCATCACCTCTGGCCAAATCTTCTCAAGTAAAGCCTCCTGACGTAAAATGAGCCTGTCCTTCTTGAGCAGGGCAGCTGTGAAAACAGGGACTGCATTCACATATTCTCACATCAACTCTGGAAAAAACACCTCAGGTCAGGGATTACCAACAAGAAACTTGTATATGGATGGGCCTAAATCAGTCCACTCAGTTCACAGCAATGTTAATTAAGTTGTTTGCAACTCTGGTGCTAGGAAATATCAAGTTAGACAGGAATACAGCTACAGTATGGGAACCTCACCTGGACATGCGGCTTCAGCTGTTATTCTTTCACCTCGGATCCAACCAATTCAAGTCAAGTTCCCCCAATTAGAACAAGCCCATCCTTCCAGAAAAACCCGGTTCAAGAAATAGGTGCTGCAGCCAAAGACTCTCGTGTAGACTTTGGTAAAATCACCTCAGGGTGAGTTGTATCAAGGAGGAACTACTCCGAGAAGAAAACCAGACTAGTCAT
This sequence comes from Regalecus glesne, assembly GCA_900302585.1. Lineage (NCBI taxonomy): Eukaryota > Metazoa > Chordata > Actinopteri > Lampriformes > Regalecidae > Regalecus > Regalecus glesne. The sequence goes on from OMLC01097505.1 coordinate 13,547, forward strand.
CTAAGGTCAAACCAAGGTCACTAGTGGTCTTGGCAACTCCACTGCAAGGATATCACAAGTAATCTAGGAAAACAGCTGCAGTGCGGCTTTTTTCTTCCAGATTAGGGAAGACCAGGGAAAATTGTTATATCCGGACAGACAACAACATCAGGTTGAGTTCATCCAAACAGTAGCCAAAACTGAAAAGGCAAAAGGTGACCTGCTCTCACCAAAACAGCCCTCTAAGGCTGGGTAAGCAGTTGTAGCGTTTTATCTGTCATCTCTGACCCAACTGCCTCAGCAGACCTTGTTGGCTCTCCAGTTGGCTGGTCAGAAGTCATCCTTCCATTTTCCAGTGTCTCTCAAAGAGCCTCCAAAGCAGCTGAAGGGAGAGAATTGCGTGCGTGTTAAAACACCCTATGTTCGCAAGTCACAAGCCCACAAGCCTCTGTTTGTCCCATCACCTCCAGCCCAACCACCCCAAGTCAAGCCCCACCCAAGAACAAGTGGTACGTCCTTAATACAGAGCAGGCTGACTACTGACACAGGAGGGGTGGTCACAGATAGTTGGATCAATTCTGAAAAAAAACACCTCAGGTCAGGGATTACCCAGGAAGAGAAAGTCCAATATGGAACACAGTTCGGTCATCTCAGGTCAAACCAAGGTCATTGGTGGTCTCAACAACTCCAGTCTGAGGAGGTGACAAGTCATCCAGATAAACAACAGCACGGGCTCACAAGGATAAAACAACTAAAGATTATACACATTAATCCAAATTTACCCTATTAAGATGACTAGTCCTGTAATCAACATTATACAACTCGGAAGCATTCTTCACCTAAAGGACTCATTCTTCCACATGCCTTTCATCGTTGACCCCTAATCCATGCCAAGTGGTTGCTACTGGTAGGTAACCAGACAGAAGCTTAAGTGATAAGGCCGGAGGCCCTTCCTGCGACCCCTCAATGGGTTTGAATCTGCTGCCTCTGGCTCATCAGTTACTAAGCTACCATAGTCCTGCTTAAAAATATAGCATGGCCACTCTTTCAAGGATGATGATGTTCACATCCTTGTTTGAAAGGGGGGTGAAGGAGGCCATTTATGTAAAGAGGGAACAACTTTCTTTGAATAGGAGTGGTGGCCTTAGAGCACATCTGTCGGCATCTTACAATCCATCCATCCATCGTCAACCGCTTATCCAATGTCGGGTGGCGGAAGTAGCAGATTTCAGCCGGGAGCTCCAAGCTTTCTTTTCCCTTGCAACATCCACTAGCTCTGATTGGGGGATCTCAAAGCGTTCCCAGGCCAGTGTGGAGATATAATCCCTCCATCTGGTCCTTGGTCTACGCCGTGGCCTTCTCCCGGCTGGACATGCCTGAAAAACCTCTTTTGGGAGACGATCAGGTGGCATCCTTACTAGATGCCCACACCACCTCAACTGGCTCCTTTCTATTTGTAGGACCAGCGGCTCCACTCCACGTCCCTCACATATGTCTGAGGTTCTCATCCTGTCTCTAAGGGAGACACCAGACACCCTCCTAAGAAACCTCATCTCAGCTGCTTGTATCTGTGATCTTACAATACCGTGACTGCAAATATTCCCCAATCCTTTGTGAATGGTGCTCATTGCCACTGAATGTGCAGTTGATTACCCAACTTGCATATGAACCCATCTTATTGTTGTGTGGTATCAATGTACTGTTTATAAGGAGGGGAATTTTTGTTTTCAGCTCAGACTGAAGTCACCTGGTGAGTGATGAAATGTTTCCAAATAAACTTCGGATCCAGTTGAACTGATTCACTTCTTTTTGTGCTTTCCATATCTGGATTATTGACCATGCATCAAGACATAGCATGTTAAACAAATGTGAGTTGATAAAGAATAAAAAATAAATTGATGCATGCCTTTTTTCATCCCACTCTATTCTTTCTCCAGTGCTGTCTCTTCTTAAATACTTGCCTTGGGTTATGACAATGGTCAATCCACGGCATTAATTATTCCCCTTGAGTCAGAAGAAGTTCAAATGGGTTAAGGCAAACTTGTGAACTCCTTGAGAAAGTTACATTGGCTGGAAGCTGTGTAATAATATAATGATAAATATGATGTAGATAAGTGTTCTATAGAGACACACAAACATAAAAATATGAGTCCCTATAAGATATATGAAAGATGAAAGTTATTTACCACTTTCACTATTTATCAATTTATTTTCATTTCAAAGGGGTGATGCTTCATGTCAAACCCAGGTCACAGGTCAATTTATTGACTTAAAATACTCAACCTGTGCGTGTGTGTGTGTCTCGGAGTACTGCCTCTGGTGGCAAGGACGAATCAAACAGAATCAAGGTTTAACGATAATTATTTTGATGTTTGACAGCAAGGGTGGACACTTCCCTGTCAGCAGTGGGGACCCTCTCATAGTGTGCTTTGAATACTCAAACACCCACTGCAACAGCCACGTACCACCATAGATGTCAGTAAATTACACAAAAATGAGCATCAGGGATTGCAACTTTGATGATATAATTAAATAATCTATTAGTTCTGAACAATTTTGGAGCATGAAACTTATAATTTTGTTTGTCCAATTGACAACTACTGCTTCATTCCGGGTCAAATTCATGAGCCGTTCCGTATTAAAATATGATGGCATCCTAGCAGACAGCCCGTCAAGCCCTTTGTTGTTGTTCTCACGCTAACCTACGAGATCCATTGACTCAACTGCGCGGTCGCATTCCGCCCCAACTTCCCCTCTCCCCGCGGCCTGGTTTGAGATGAGTGGAAGATGTCGGTGTCGGGGCTGAAAGCCGAATTGAAGTTTCTGGAGTCAATTTTTGACCCGAACCACGAACGATTTAGAATAATAGACTGGAAGCCTGATGAGCTTAGTTGCCAATTCAACGTAACGGGGGAAAAACTGCTTATCATTCACTGCAACATCACGGTAAGGATAGGCCAGCTTCGCGCACAAGCTAGCCTTAGTCACAGACTATGCACTGAAATGAAACTATCAACGGAAGGTTTCGTGTTTACATGTTAACGACGTGTGATGTGTTCTGAGTTTTTCTCTCCCGAAGGCTGTTGGCATCAGTGTTCAAGTGACCCCTACGCTATGAAACAACAAGTAATTAAAATCCGCCCATATCTTTAAAAAAGTGTATACCCAAGCAGTGATTATTGTAAGTTTTCGCATTTAATCGAAGCGACGTTAGCTTACGCTAGCTACGTGAAAGTAACCATTGCACTGTTTTATCGGTTTTGTTGATGTCCTGGTTGATGTCCTGTTCTTGGTGTCCATTGCTGTGCTTCTGAAACATTTGTTCACCACGCAAATGTTTATAATTGTGTAAGTTGTTTAGCCTTGTTGACCTGCATCCTTCCCAATGCAACGTAAAACTTCATACCGTCTCATAACAATAGAATACTCAAAATTGTATATCGTTAGTTAGCTAATAACACGTCCAGTTCCCATTTGCTAATGAAAATAATATCCACCTAATGTGAAAGAGGAACAATTAAGATAATTCATCAGTCTTTTTTCTTTCTCCAGCAAATAGACGCATCCCATGGCAAGCGTTGTGGTACTTTATAGTGAGCTGTGTTTGTAGTGGTCCCAAAAATCACGACTGTGATAAAGACTTCCTTCCACACCTTGTGGTGTAAAACATATCTCAAGGAGAACAGTTATCAATCGTAACAATATACATATATCTAAGTCAGCTTATATAAATAGAATATAGGAGGTTTAGATATCTATACCAACAAGGCATAGATAAATCGTAAATGGAAAAGGAATCTTGTTGCGATAAATCGGGATTAAAGCGTTGCGATTCAGCTGCGTTTACCTTCCAAGTCGTCATCTCTACGTTTTTGTTTTTGGGGTAGTGTCGTTAACAATAATGCCGAGCATTATCTTTTTTCTAATGTCTCGCCGTACAGGGACATATGGAAGTACTGTTGACATGCCACATTGAGACTCGCCATAGGTCAACCTGGACAACCCGTGATGGTTCCTCAATGCAACTGAAAGTATCTTGAAATTTACGGCTGGCCTTTATCAATGTATTCAACTTTCAGCTCCCCCTTAAAGATTTGCCTTCACAAATTGCAGCTCATTTGAGAATAAAGTGAAGATGGATAAATTATATGGGATACAGGATTTTATCAAGGGATAGGTTCTCTAAGTGGCTTCATCTTTATAGCGCTATAGGCTCACTGCAAAGGGGTCCTTGGTTTCTGGACATTTTTAATATGCATGGTAGGTGAACTGGAGACCGTATTACCTGAAAGTGCACTTGTAGTCTGCCTGGTTCCGTGACTATATGTTGGCCCCGAAAAGCATGAGCGAATGGATGGATGGGTTTTCTGTTTCATGAAGATTAATAGATTTGAAAAATGCGTGTGGCTTGAGAGAAAAGATGTCAATACACAATGTGTCCATCAAGTAAGACTTGCTTCAGTCTGCATTGTCACATGTTAAGAAACAAGTCTCCATTTCATCTAACACCTTATGAAGTGGCCTTTCAATTTGAATATTAGATAAAATCCTGATATGTTTGACTAAATATAAACAAAAATGCATTGCGTGATAGTTTGGATTTGAACACTGACTTAAATTACTGTAAGATGAATGGTCATTTTTACTGCTGACAATGTAGTTTTTAGGGGCGGCATGGCTCAGTGGGTAGAGCGGTCACCTGGCAATCGGAAGGTTGCGGGTTCGATCCCCGGTCCTGCAGAGAAGCGTGTCGAGGTGTCCTTGAGCAAGACACTGTTCCCCTAACTGCTCTGCCCTGTGATAGACTGGCGACCTATACAGGGGTGTACCCTGCCTCTCGCCCAATGAGAACGGAGATAGGCTCCAGTTCCCCCGCGACCCGATTTCGGATAAGCGGTTGACAATGGATGGATGGACAATTTAGTTTTCCCTAACCAGAGACAGGCTTTGCTTTTTTTTCAGGTCATTGTTGACATTATCCGGCCTGAAGATGGCATCTCTTCCCCTTGCTTTAAAACCATGGATAAGCGGCTTGTACACCTCACAAGTTAAGAACGCAGTCTGTGTGGAAATTGGCATAGAGGAAAGAATGTTGCATGATTGGTTTATGCTACCAAATTATGGAGGCAAAACCTGTCTCTGGTTTAAGAAAGTTGTAGACTGCAGTGCTGATTGTTAATGCAGGGCTCTTGATGGTAACTAAAATGGTCGCCAATGTGACTAACCAATTTTGAGACCTTTTTTTCCCTGACAGTCACCAGTGGCCACCATTACCCACAAGCAAGAAAAAAATATAGACATGGCCATATACTTTGTATTCCGAATTCTCATCATCTCTTGTACCAGTACCTGTCTTATCGCTTGAATTTCTGCATGGTTTCAAATACGTAAACTTCTCTGCACTTCTGTCCTACAGTGGTACTATCCAGGGTTCAAATAGCAGTAGAGCTAAGGGGAGCTTGGCTCCACTAAAAAAGACATGGGCTCTTCTGAAAGCCAACTTTGAGAAATTTAGGGATAGCTCTGAAACATCCATTTTTGTGTCCTGGGTTCTAAATTTTAAAAAAAATCTGTACATTAAGGTTTCTCCTGAGCTATGATTGGTGGTTTAATCCCTGGTTCCTTCAGAAAGTGTGTTAAAGTGTCTTTGAGCAAGACACTAAACCCCTAACTGCTCAAGCCTTGCAACCAGTCCAGGGTGTCTCTCTGCTTTTCACCAGCATGACTCCGTAACCCAACTTTGGATGAGCAATTGATAAGAGATTGATAGATTATGGTTCCTTTAATGAGTGTGCACCTCCATGTGAGGTGTCATGGGTTCAATCTCACCATGGGTGTCAGAAAGGGCATTCGACCTTAATCACACACATTCTATCTATGTCTATGTCAACATCCATAATGTGGGTACTAACCATGACAAAAATGGACCTGGTAGTAGTAAACATAATTTGGTGTCCATTCCTGCTGTGGTCATCCATCCATGGGGGTACACTACAAACAAAAGAAGAAAAGTCACTACTTCCCCTCCTTGAGTTGGCTATTTAACTGGTTAGCTGATGCAGTATGTGTATTGAAAGTAAATCCCTAGGAAACAATGATTCCATCCATTGTCAACTGCTTTTCCAAAGTCGGGGAAACACTCTGGACATGTCGCCACTCCATCACAGGGCTGAGCAATTAGGGCAAAGTGATGCAAAAAGGGCCGGTATGAGTGCAGGTCTTTGTTCCAACCAAGTACTTACTGATTCTATTAGTCGACCAATCATCTCGGACCTTGATTAGTGTACTCAAGTGTGTATCTTGTACTAATCCAGGTCTTTAGGATAGACCATTGGTTGACTGATAGAATCCGGAGTGTAAGTGTTTGGTTGGAACAAAGACCTGCACCCACACTCGCCCTCTCTGGATCACTTTGCCGACCTCTGAGTTAGGGGACAGTGTCTTGGTCAAGGACACCTCTACATTCTTCTCTGCAGGTGCAGGGATGGAACCTCCGACCTTCCAATCACTGTATGCAGCTATTCCGCACCTAACAATGATTTTATTCGGTGTTTTTGAACTGTCTATGGATGAGTACTTTGAATAGTGAATAATTCAATTGATGTCAAACAACATCCCAGGCCCCTGTGGTTGCTTCTGATTTAAGGTAAGAATCAGAATTACTTGCTTGAGCTGTGCATTTGTGAGGACTAGCTCAGTGGAGGCGGCATAGCTCAGTGGGTAGAGCGGTCGTCTGACAATCGGAAGGTTACAGGATCGATCCTTGGTCCTGCATATAGCATGTCAAGGTGTCCTTGAGGAAGACACTTAACCCCCAACTGCTCCCCGAGCGCCATATGTTGGCAGCTCACTGCTCCTATACAATACGTTGGGTCAAAAATGCAGAGAAATCCAAATTTCCCCTTGCGGGACTGATAAGCGAATCTTCTCTTCTCTCTATTTACTATTTAATTTTTTTGTTATTATTGTTATGTGATTCTATTTCCTTACTGCATGCAAGTGGTCAATTCTGTTTTTACCATGGGTCCACACAACTGCTACCATGGGCCGCATCTCAAAATTTGTGGTCACTCAGGTACATGGACAACCTGAGAGGGATGTTCAAATTTCGTCTGAATAATAATAATCTAACCAAAATGGAAGGTGTCTCTTTCCTTCGATTTTCTCTTTCGACTTCACACTTGGGTGCACCATGAGTCTGGGCAGTTTTGTCCTTAATATCAATCAAATTGACTTGCATGGTGTAGGATAGGCTAGCCTATAATATGATGTCTGGCATGTGTGCTCTGCACCTATATGCTGTGTCTTGTAGGGAGTGTAACCGTACACATTCACTGCAAAAATGTTCAGTATGGGTCTCTTGATTTGTTTTGCTTGTGTACCGAACAGATAGTGTTGTTCTAAATTCTGCACACATGGAACTTTGGTGTGCAGAATTTAATTTAAAACTTCTCAAGTTTCTCCCATAGTGAGTGCATACACATGTATACCACAGAGAAATTGCCAGTAATTAAGCACAGCTTGCACCTCGGGTATCTTGTGTGGTATTGCTTGTCATTTTATTTAGGCCTGTGGTGTTTAAACTCTTAGCTTGGTGGTGAACAAAGTGTGATCGTTATCGTGATTGTTACAACATCATATTATAAATAAATAAATGAATGATCCCTTATCAGTCCCGCAAGGGGATATTTGGATTTCTCTGCATTTTTGACCCAACCTATTGTATAGGAGCAGTGAGCTGCCAACATATGGCGCTCGGGGAGCAGTTAGGGGTTAAGTGTCTTGCTCAAGGACACCTCAACATGCTGTAAGCAGGATCGGGGATCGATCCGGCAACGTTCCGATTGCCAGACGACCGCTCTACCCACTGAGCTATGCCACCCCCATTATCATAGCGATGTTACCTCCAAGATGTTTTATACACTGTTTGCGTGTTAAATAGCAAGTGGAATCATTTTCATATAGTACTTTTCTTGCAACCGCTCGGAGCCCTTCAC
>OMLC01097511.1:0-21130 GCA_900302585.1 Regalecus glesne
TCCATGTACGCACGCGTGCGACGCGACCCCGCTAACCGCTGGGAGTCATTTGTCATGATCACATCCAATTGATTCCCGGGTTTCCTCCATTCTGTCGGGCTGCATGGAGGACGGGGGTGAGAGGAGGGAGGCAGTGAGAGAGATGGATAGGAGAGAAAGGTTTAATCTGGCTCCTTTCAGACTGTGGGTCACCATGGTGAAGAGAAGGGCAGGAAAAGAGTAGAGGAAAAAACAACCTGCAGAGATCACAGACGCACCGAACGACACCGCCGACCACGGCAGAATTCAGCGAGTGGCTGGGGGGGGCAGGTAAGAGGAAGCGGGCGGAGGATGGAGGTGGAGAAAGGAAAGGAGGAGTGGAGAGGAAAGGTCACGGTGTAAAGGAGAAAAGCACAAATGGAGCTGGTGACAGTCCAGATGTACCTGACATGAGCCAGGTCACATCTCAGGGATGACCGACCCTCCATGCAGCACACCACCGGTGAGAGGGTGGGACGGGACTATGCGTCTGGACATGGGTCAAAATAAAGGGGATGGAATCCAGAGGGACGGGCAGCATGGGTCAGTGAGTAGGTCAGTCGTCTGACGATTGGAAGGTTGCGGGTTCAATCCCTGCACTTACAGAGAAGCATGTCGAAGTGTCCTTGAGCAGGACACTGTTCCTTTAAGTGCTCTGCCCCGTAATGGACTGGTGACCTGTCCACGGTAACTCCCCTTTCCCCCAATGAGTGATGGGATAGGCTCCAGTTCCCCACGACCTGACTCTGATCAGCAGTTGATGCTGGACGGACGGACAGATGGATGCATGGATGGATGGACGGATGGATGCATGGATGGGTGGATGGATGGCCTTCCAAAAGGAGGGGAGATTAAGTGGTGAGGCAACTGATATACATGTAACCTGTACATGCACATGCACACGTACATGACACCTGAAGCACGTTTTGTGTCTTCAGTGATTCAAATGCAGCAACTGTTGTCCCACTGGCGATGGAAAGAGGGACACAAAAGGAGGACGTCCTTTTCATCCTACAGGCCGGTATTCAGTCGAGGGTTTCACACGACCCACATGAAAGGCGTCCATACCAGCTCAGGGCCAGAGCGGTCCCATTGATGCCCTGCACACACTTTTCCACAGGGGAAGAGCGTCCCGGCCTTTTCCGGCGTTGAGGCGAGGGCGAGGCAGTAAAGGTATAAAACATGGTGTCTGCAGCAGTGCAGAACACGGGTGAAAACCCACCCCGGCCAAGAGAGCCCGTCGAGCCCGCATGGCGGCCTCCTGAACCCAACGCCATCAGCTGCAGAGCCCGCGGAGTCCCGACCCGTCCCGACCCACGAAGCCCTCCGATCCCTCCCTTCAATCAATCTGGCTTGACTTTAAACGGCTCGTCGTCCGTCTTCTGCTTGACGTGAGGTGACCTTGACTTTCCCCAAAAGCTCCTTGTGGATGAAATTACACATATTAAAAATGGAAGTGCTAGCCAACAAACACAGACCCGCCTATTGTCCGCCACATAAAGCTGGCACACTTGAAAGGCCTTGGCGTTCGTGTGTGTGTGTGTGTGTGTGTGTGTGTGTGTGTGACAGAGACAGAGTGGTAGTCTGACAAAGAGACGGTCTATTCTCCTCTGGGTGCGTGTGCGCTCACTCTTCTCACCCAAGGCTACGTTTTGAGATAAGAACCTCATGTTTTGTTCCCAGCTGCTGTTTGCTGTTTCCACTGTGGTAGCTTTGTTGTTCTTCGGCCTTGTGTGGCTGCAGTTACAAAGGCCTGGCAGGAGCGATTCATCAAGCCACAAACACTTGACAGACTCGCGTCACTTGCTAGCTCGTGTCTTGGGTCGCATGCGGAAAACTTGTATCCTCAGCTGTGGACGGAGTCGTCCAGGCTAACCCTCTTTTTCGTAAGCATCCAGGAAACCGCGGGAACAATGGCCAGGGCCTTGGATGGCTCTGCACTGAGCTGAATGGAGGTGACTGTACGGCGGACTCTTTTCTACTGGCCGAGGCCGTTCTCTCCCCTGATGTCACAGACTGGCATGGCGCCATCGACAACGCTAAGCTGTGAGGCGGAGGGTCCCCGACAGATGATTAAAAAGACAGACAAAGCACTTGTGACATGGCCCAGGGGGCGGGGCGGGACGGCCTTCCAGTAATCGGAGGATTGGTGGTTCGATCCCAGGCCCCTGCAGAAAGTGTGTCCAAGTGTCCTTGAGCAAGGCACTGAACCCCTCACTGCTCTGCCGAGCTGGGCCTGCAGCTGCTCACTGCTCCGACACAGCAGGATGGCCTGGATGCAGAAAACATATTTCTGCTGCATGTGTGTGACCCATAAATAAAGCCTCTGCTTCTCTCTCTTAAGGCACGTGTTGAAGTCTAAAGCGTATAGACTATATATATATAATATATATACATATATATACATATATATATATATATATATATAAATATATATAAATATATATAAATATATATAAATATATATAAATATATATAAATATATATAAATATATATAAATATATATAATATATATAAAATATAAATATATATATATATATATAAATAAATATAAAGTATACCCCCACATATACATATATACAGAAGGGATGGTGCATGTCCTAGGGACATGTTCAAAATTCTACTTTTTGGGAGCATTAGCAAGTGGAAACTAATAATCGAGTTTTTTTTGGGCACAGCTGATGGTTCATCCTTTTCAATTTACGCTGACTCACAAATACTTGTAAGAAATTGTTCTGGCAAAAAATATAGGCAAAATCCATCAAGGGAAAAATTAGATCAGATAAAACAGAAAATTAAATCTCAATACTGACCAAGGGTAGAAATAAAGAAACGTTTTACATAATATTCTCCCTTACCACTCTGGGTATTCCCCCATGGGCTTCAGTTTAGGATCCTCCCCTTGTTTGTAGATGTTGGCGCCTACTGCGAAAGTCGTGAGCCTCACGGGGTCTTTACACACTTCAGGACCTTTCAGCTCCTCTTTGGCCATTCCTTTCCCTTTCCCTTTGGCCACTGGCAGAGAAAAGGGGATAGGGGGAAATTTCCGAAGTGAATGATAGTTGTACACTCAAAGCTTGATGGCTGAGATGTCACAGACAGTTGAGCCAAAACATTATGACCACTCACAGCTGAATCAAAGAACAATGATCATTTCAAAACAAGGGCACATGTCAAAATTATCTCGATCCATCTACCTCAAACATGCATGTAAGTAACCTGCTAATATTGATTCCAATATTGATACATTCTCAGCACAGTTGTGTTTTATTTCCACTTATTTCTGCCTGTGTATAGTTCATCCTTGTGTATATATCTGAAGATTTTTGTGTTGTCATTCTGTGTGAAGTATTTGTGAGAGCCATGAAACCGAAGACAAATTCCATGTAGGTGAAAACCTAAATGGCCAATTAATCGATTCTGATAAGGTGGTAAGTGTTCAGTTCTCATAGTTAACTTGTTGGATGTAGGACAAATGGGCAGGAATAAAAACCTGAGCAACTTTAACCGGGGGGACAAATAGCTCAGGAGGTAGGGCAGTTGTCTCGTATTTGGAGATTGGTGGTTCGATCCCCAACCCCTTCAGAAAGCATGTCATGGTGTCCTGAGCAAGACAATGAACCCATGACTGCTTCCAGAACGCCACCCCGCAGTTGCCCTTGCTGCTCCTATACAATAAGATGGGTTAAATGCAAAGAGCAAACTCCATGGGTCCGGGTCGTGTGGTGATAAAAAAAAAAGGTATGACCAGATCAGTGGGTCAGAGGATCTCTGAAAAGGCAAGTCATATGGGGTGCTCCCAGTGAGCAGTGGTGAGTACTACAAATAGTGGTCAAAGGAGGAACAAAGCAAAACAACTGGCAACAAGGGGTTTCGGGTGCCAACGATGCATCGGTGCGTGAAGGTAACCAAGGCCATCTCATCTACACTGTGGCACAAGAAGAGTGTAGTGATGGTTACGGGAGTAATGTGTCACAACACACAGCACATTACATCCTGCTGCATATGGGGCTGCGTAGCTGCATACTGGTCAAAGTGCCCATGGGGACCCCCGTCTACTGTCGAAAGCACCCAACAATGGGCACAGGAACGTGGGCAGCATGGTGACACAACGTTAGCACGGTTGCCTCACAGTAAGAAGGTCCTGGGTTCGAATTCCATCCCAGGTCCCTTCTGTGTGTGGTCTGCATGTTCTCTCTATGCCTGTGTGGGTTTCCTCTGGATGTTCCAGTGGTTTCCTCCCACCATCAAAAAGACATGCATGGGTTAATACTGCTGCCTGTACCCCTAACCAAGGTAATATGGAAATAAACTGGAGTTGGTCCCCGGGTGCTCCAGCTGCTAATTGTTCCTGTACAATAAAGAGGTCCATTTTTATGCATCAGGATTACTTTGCACACAACTTTAGATTGAGCTTGGGGGGGGGGGTGTTAAGGCTGGATGCCCTTGCTGACACCCTGGGCTGGATTCAAACATCTAGCCTCTGGCTTGTCAGTTCCTGAAAAGAGTGAAGTCTACCACTGAACTACAACTGTCCCATAACTGCTCCTATAAAATAGGATGGGTTAAACGCAGAGAACATATTTCATTGTATGTATGTACAATGTTAAATGAATACAGCTTTTTCAGCTTCTTCTTCAACATCAGAACTGGACCTTGGGTCAGAGAAAGAAAGGGCCTGATCTGATAAGTCCCATTTTCTTTTAGACCAGGGGCGGCATAGCTCAGTGGGTAGAGCGGTCGTCTAGCAATCGGAAGGTTGCAGGTTTGATCCCCGGTCCTGCATACAGCATGTCAAGGTGTCCTTGAGCAAGACACTGAACCCCTAACTGCTCCCCGAGCACCATATGTTGGCAGCTCACTGCTCCTATACAATAGGATGAGTCAAAAATGCAGAGAAATCCAAATTTCCCCTTGCGGGACTGATAAGGGAAACATTTTCTTTCCTCACATGGATGCTTGTGTAAATGTGCATTGTTTAACTGGGGAGGTGATAGCACCAGGGTGCACTGTGGGATAGCAGTGGCCTATTTCAGAAGGATAATGTGTCCTACCACATTGCACATTGTGAGATTGGTTTGAAGAACATGATTAAGAATTGAAGTTGTTGCCCCGGCCTCCAAACTGTCTAGATCTCAATCCAATTGAGCATCTGTGGAATGTGCTTGACCAACAAGTCCGATGCACAGCAGCTTCACCCCACAATTGAATGGACTTGAATAACTTGCTAATATTTAGGTGCCAGATACCACAGAACCTAAGGGGTCTGATTGTGTTCATGGCTCGGCAGGTCGGCGTTATTTTGGCAACACTCAGTGTATTAGGTAGGTACTGATAATGTTTTGACTCATCAGCATAACTTCACAAGGAGGATCCTTAAACATAGGGCTGCCTTTCACATTTTGATTCATTGATTACCGAAGCAAGTACTTCTGCTTATTTTCAGGCTTCAGATGAAATGATATACAATAGAAAGAAACAACATGAGAATCAGAGGATTGTTATTTTTTGGTATATTCTATTAACTGACAGACAAGCAAGAGAAGGAAACAGGCAATTAAGTCAAGTACCTTTTAGTTGCATAGCCCATTGACAAAAATGACTAATTTGCCCCATTGGGCTTTACACCAATACAACATTCTGTCCTTAGACTCTCGTATCAGATAAGAAACAACTCCCTTCAAAAACTTTAACAGGGAGAAAAACACAGGAATAAACCTCAGGCAGAGTAACAGAGGAGGGATTTCTCTCCCAAGACAGACAGACCTACAACAGATGTTGTGTCCTGGATTTAGAGCCTTGCTCACAGGCACCTTGATGATCCCAAGGGCTTTACGTTACCCATTATTCATTGGGTTTGCACAAATTTCCCTCGTCTTTTTGGTGATCCAAACAAACTTCAGTGAAGCCTTCTTCCCTAACCTTCAAGCTACAGCTACTGAACATGATTACATCATGTAGAGGTTGGTTGTCGAGATACATCATCCCTTCACATCTATATGCTTACTTATATCCCTGCATTTACATAACTCATCAATGTAGAAAGACAGTCAGAGAGCAAGCCCACATACTGGAAAAGGTACCCAGTGTATTGAGACAAACCTCTGGTAAATTAATCAGCTCCTTGTAGTCTGTATATAATTATCGGCAAACAGGACTTTTTAACACAAATTTGTAGCTATAAATGGAAAAATGGAATGAACTGATTGGAACTGGGTAATATGAATCTATATGTACATCAAGAGATATAGCAATGTTAAAAAATACACGATTTATGGAATACTAGAACTTACTGAAAATACCCATGATTGTGGGAACAGGAGGATCTCTCAAGATCGTAAATAACGGTAACATCCCTTTTCTAACACGTCCCCAGAACAGGTTACATTGATTCACTTCAATGCAATGCTGGTATAGTGGGCTGGGGCCCTAAACCAAATTTGAACACGCTTGCAAGACAGGCTAGTTATTATTGATATCCCATGCTTAGCTAATAATAATCAGAATCGGTTTATTGGCCATGTATATTTTCGCACATGGAATTGGACTTCGGTTTGATGGCTCTCAAAGGTACTTCACATAGATTGACAACGCAACAACCTTCAGATATGTACACACGATTGACTCAATACAGGCGAAAATTATAGGTAATAAAGCGCAATGGTGCAGTTAGTGTATCAAGATATATTGAAATAAGAGTTAGCAAGGTGCTTATATACATGCATGCCTGATACACGAGATGTGTGGCTGTAATGTGACAATTCAATAATGCTACAAACAGCTAAGGTGAAAAAAATGAGAAGCTTTGCATTGTTGCATAGAGATAAACATTAACCTGAATCACTTAAAACAATTTAGGGTAACTAGTGGACTGAATCGCTGAGGCCTAGCCTATGTGAAATCAAAGGATCAGGCAAACGTCCTTACCAGCTTTTTTTGCGTAACCGCATGTCGGAATTCTATACAAACTATTGCTCAAACAGGGAGCCGTTCTTGTGGCTAAAATACATTTCAGCGGCTTCAGCACTTTGAGAAAACTGTACGACGACATCGTCCTATTTGGTTAGACTAACATAAATCCCCATGCAACTATTTGACATTCATGTTTTTGCTTCCTGTAGTCTATTGAGGCGAGTTTAGTAAAGTACCTATTACTCCCTTTACTGCCCCCTGTTGGACAGGATGACTTACTAAACAAACATTGAGTTCTTGGTTTGTTCCTAAAAAAGACACTAGGGGGCAACAATCTTATTTACTGTGATTATTTTTATAAACAAAAGAGAAGAAGACAGAAGACTCAGACGTTTTGAAGATGTCTGAATATGCTGCGGTCCAAAAAGGTTCGCTCAAACTGAAAGGTGCCGGCGCGGTTTCAGCCGCGAAAAAGTACGTTTTGTTTTGTTAATTTGTAATAAGGAGATAACGCTTTTTTTGTAAAGTAATTGTGTCAGCCTGTCGAAAGGAACGAAGTCCCTGATGTAGCCAGTCGATGCTAACGTTGGCTATCTTGCAAAGCATTTTCAAATTGTATCCCCTCGCCAGGTATTTCGCTAATGTAGCTAATCTGTAATCCTTTAAAGACCCATTGAGAGTTTCCATTGAATTTAGAATTAGCAATTGACTGGCAACAGACAAGTAGATGAGTTTGAATGTTTCTTGTTCCTTATCCGACGCGGGGGTCTAAGGGCACGATGTCGTGTTATTTTAAAACCCACTGAGTCGAATGTGTGATACTGGGGCTATAAAAATGAAATTGGCTTGACTCTGCTGTGATTAAAATGTGTGAAGGCGTATTATAAATGTGTGGAAGGGGAGATGGTGGGACTCGGATATTTGTAAGTCATGTCTCTTTCAATGATCTGTTCTAGAAAAAAGAAGAAGGACAAGGAGAAAAAGCAACGCCTGGAGCAGCAGGTCATGACTAATCAAAACGACGAGGAGGACAACACCAAGAAAAGATACGTAGACAAAAGGACACCCGCTCAAATGGCCTTTGACAAGATGCAGGAGAAGAGGGTATGACACTGTTTTTCGTCATCATTAATGAATGTTAGTACTTGGTCAATGATCTGAGATGTTGGGAATTGCTTCAATGTCTGAGGTGGTGACAAGCACCAGTGGTGGGAAACGTGGCTTATTTTCAAGTCAATAGTATTTATGTAGCTCAATATCAATAATCACTAATACGCCTCAGGAGAGGTTACAGCTATGCAACAAATGTCCTTAGCAATGGCATGCAGAGAGGTAGGTGAGATACTGACTCAAAAACAACTAACGGTCTGCTGTAGTGAGTTTGACTTTCAGAGATTTTAGCTAGTGTATTGGCACTTGATTCTCTGCTTGGAAGAATGGCAACAGCAGAACAAGCATAAACACTTGGGCTCTCACACCCCTCTCAGTGAGGCAGAGATACTGTTTGCCTCCCCTCTTGCTTTTTCAGTGCATGTTTTTAGCATTTCAGCCAGACTAAATATGTTGTACACATGTGAAATACATTAACTATTCTATGGAAGTGAGGACAGTGTCGGAAGGCTCATCCTTAAGTTCACTCCATATCATCTCCATAGTTTTGAGTTTATCCAGCCCCAGATTGTTGTGGCTCCACCAGGGGGCCAGCTGTTCAACCCTTGTCTATATGCAGACTCATCACCATTTCAGATAAGGCCAATGACGGTTGTGTCTTTAACAGTTTAACAGATTTGTCACAGGTGCAGTCATTTTTGTTGATAGATGGAATAAAGGGGGAGGGGAGAGCACACATCCCTGAGGGCACTAGAAAGTCTAAGAAGACCTAGTAGGAGGACAAACTACACCAGGACATTCAGATCACACCATTTACATAGATGGAAGAAGAGATAGGAAAAGTGATAGGAAAAAAAACATGAGAGAGAACAGTAACAACGATCAATCTATAAAATTGACTTGACTCGACTATACTCTATAATCCTGTCAGCAGAACAGTGCTTGGCACATTCATTGGGGAAACTGGCCTGTCATGTATTACAAGCTGTGAAGTGCTTAATTTGCTGCTTAATTTAAAGGTAACCTGTTGTAGGTTGAGGCAAAACGAGGAGTTTTACGTTTGGATTCAATTGACTGATTGATTGAAGACAGCAAGCAGGTTATTCTATAAAAATGGAACCTGATAGTAAAAAGCTCTGCGACCAGCTGACTTCTCTTTGATAATAATAAGGATAATAATAATGATTCCCTCATCAGTCCTGCAAGGGGAAATTTAGATTTCTCTGCATTTTTGACCCAACCTATTGTATAGGAGCAGTGAGCTGCCAACATATGACGCTCGGGGAGCAGTTAGAGGTTCAGTGTCTTGCTCAAGAACACCTCGAGATGCTGTATGCAGGACCGGGGATCGAACCTGCAACCTTCCGATTGCCAGACGACCGCTCTACCCACTGAGCTATGCAGCCCCGCTAGGTACATATAGGAACCTTATATTTTCAGAGTGGATAGTTTGAGTGGATAGTTTGAGATGGAATATGGTGTTAAAGGAGATCATACGAGTATTACAGGGTTTTAAATCGTAGCTAGATACATGACATTATGAGCAGCCGTCATTTTTGTTCTAATTCCAGGAGCATCAAAATCAGGTCCAGAAAGGAAAAATCCCAACTATGTAATTGGTCTACGCATGTACTACAACTGCTGATATCCCTAACTAGTTTCCTCTATCTAACTAAAAATGACTATTGATAAGAATCGGTTTAGATCATGGATGGAGCAAATACACAGTCAGAGCTTTGACTTTTTGGACCTGATTTACCTTGACCATTTTTTCTCAAACTGATTCTCCATGGTCTTAATTATGGTTGATTGATTACTGGATGATTGATGAAGATTGTGGTAAATGGGTTTGTTCTTATATAGTGCTTGTCTAGTCTAACGACCACTCAAAGCACCTATTGACCTAATCTGTTGTATTTGCATTATAGATGTTCATTGATTAGCACTGTCCCTGTAAAGGAGATTATTATTATTTATTATTATTATTGATTTCCATCCATCCATTGTCAACCGATTATTGAAGTCCGGTTGTGGGTGAACTGGAGCCTATCTCAGTTCTCATAGGGCAAAAGGCAGGGACCGACCCTCGAAGGGTCGCCAGTCCTTTACAAGGTAGAGCAATTAGGGGAACAGTGTCTTCCTCAAGGACACTTCGACATGCTTCTCTGCAGGTGCGGGGCCCGAACCTGCAACCTTCCGATTGCCAGACGACCGCTCCACCCACTGAGCCATGCCGCCCCTATTATTATTATTACCATATCTCTTGTAATTTCATTATAAATTAGTTATCCTCAGTGTTGTATACTGGAAATTGTGATAATTGGCTATACAAATAAACTCGATTAAAATAGCATGCATGCCACCTTGTTATACTATTATAAAGTACAGTAATAATGCCACACTGATTAACGATGATGACAATTACAGTGCAAAACACTCTTCACCAAATCTTTCTAGCACAAAACTTGAGCTCTGGCCATTCTGTTTTAGTTGATAAAAATAAGGGATGCACTGATGCCAACACTAGTATCAGTTATTGGGCTAATAACCTGCAAGCTACTATCAGTGTTTGTGATTTTTATCCAAGACTAAAAAAGGAATATAGAAAACCTTGAACAAATTATGAATGAATGCAAAATAAATCTAATTTCAGCATTTTTGGCACATTTTAGCCCATATTTCTTTAATTATGTCACAAAAAAATGGATCCTTTCTCAATTATTCATCCCATTGATCTCAAACTTATGGTCTTGCCTTGTTCAACAAAAGTCATGGATTGGTATTTTTGCTGTCAGCCAATACTTAAAATATTCATTCTCTGAATTAAGCTCAGCTGTGAAAAAAGGTGCAATTTGTGAATCCCTGAGGATTAATTCTAAAAGAAAAATATTTTACAACAAAATAAAAAAACTGGAACGATTTGATTTGTCAATAAGCCTTCCATTTTTATGATGAATTACCTCCCAAGCTTTTAGCCAAGGTATGTGCCCCGGCACATAATGGGCCATAGATGGCCATGAAGTACAGGTTTGAATTCCAGCCCAATGCAACATCAGCTTATTTCATTAACTGCCACCAGTGGCACCTGACAGAGGAAGAGTAATTCATGAAATGAGCTCTTGTAGTGTTGGGTTGGAAGGAAAACCTGCATACCTATGGCCCGCTATGGCACAGACAGCGTCTATTGATAGACTGCTAGTGCATTTGATGCTGTAGCTGTTCCCAATAACCAATTGATAACAAAATAGCCCTAAAGGTTAAGGTGCTGTTATAGACAAAAACAGAAAAATTGAAACAATTTTCATTTTCAATACAAATTTTCTCAGGGTTTGAGCTTATATAGAAGCTATTGTAGTGGCTACTAGATACCACAGGTGTTTGTATGTTCTGGTGGTTATCCACCACATCATTGGGACCCACATAGCTGATATTTTTTATTTATAATCCTGACTTACATCGATAATATTGTTACACTTTTGTTTCCTAAGGATTTTTCATATTGTACTATTTTTCCCTCACGACAGCAAATGGAAAGGATATTGAACAAAGCATCCAAAACACACAAACACAGAGTTGAGGTAAGTCCAAGTGTACTGGGTACACGGTATAGTTGGGCCTTATTAGTCCAATAAAAACAACTGCATTCCTTGAATAGAAAATGTAAGAGCAAAATACACACCTGTTCCATTTAAAATATTCATGTACTTGTTCCAAAACACCACCTAGGTTCTTATTATAAACTGGTACCACCAAAGATTATTAGCAACTGAGATTTATAAGTTGTAAAAACGAAAAGCTTTTATTTAATTACTTTGCTTTCAGGACTTTAACCGGCACCTGGACACCTTGACAGAGCATTATGATATTCCGAAGGTCAGCTGGACCAAATGAAAGGATCGCAGAATTCACTTTTTATTCTTTATTTTTCATTTAGCACAAACCTGAGTCTCGTTTCCATAGCCCCTTGTAGATCTATTTAATTGAGTTACTATTATTTGTGACATCATTTGTTAAAGTGATTTGTCAACTTCTCATGACATGGATTTAATAAAACCTTTCTTGCCTTTTTAGCAACTTTTACGTGTCTTGATTTCCAGTTGTTGTTCAGTCACAAGATGCCCCAGTTCTATTTTTTTCCTCGATGTTTTTACAGTGCTATTTTGAAAAACGCGTTCAGTTAAAAAGGTGGGTGGGTTTTAGGGAAAAGCTTTGGGTGGCATCTCATCTTGGCTATAGACTTTTTCAGTAAGAGATACAAGTGTACACTTAATGTGGAAATATTCAACATTGGGGTTGATGGCTAAATGTTATACAAGTTATGTTACAATGACAGAGTGCAGGTCTGCAGCTGCTTTTGGGTTGTCAAAATGTTAGTGTCGAACTGTCCGCTCACCATATGACAGGCTACATTTCTCAGGAGGCTTGACTCACATTTGGCAAAGAGGAAATGCTTACCAAGTGGAATGTAAAAAGATTGAGTAATAATTATGTTGTGTGCTTGGATAAGATTATATTGGAGTTTATGAAAAGGGCAAAATGTTGACCGGTTGCGTTTAGGTTCTTAAATACATACATATGCAGCAGCCTTACAGCTGTGTAATTTGCACATTATTCTATATTATTGGTTAGAATAGAAAGCTGGCCACGATCTCGGCCAATCGCGTAGGATGAGGGGCGGGATTTCCGCTCTGGGCTAGTACAACCTCTCCTTCAGTCCACTGCCTCATCTAATTTGATGAAGTTTCCTACTGCACCGACTCACCGTGTTTCCCTTTATAGCAAGCGAAGTGTCTTATTTCAAAATAAATGTCCTTTGATTATAACTGAATAGTTTAAGCCAAAACTAGTTGCGAAATTACATTTAACTCTTTGACTCCTGTGATTAAGTGCATGTATTATGCAGCTTTTTTTTTTAATTGTTTACCAGAATAAAAAAAAAACATGATTAGCAGCTCTATAAACTGTCAATGAATCAGTCATTTGTTAAATCAGTGCGTCTTTAGCCACACAAAAAGGTGAATCAGTTTCCCTGGATACAGCCTTCATTGAAAGAAATGTTTCATCACTCATAGGGGGGATATCTTCAGTCTGAGCTGACTGCAGGCATCCCCACCCCTCATAAACAATAAGTACACACAATTTAATTAGTATTATCATTAAATTAGCCCATTATCATGAATTATAGACTTGGCTCAGTAACTTAGTAGAGCGCCATAACTACCATAATGATGGTTTCATGTGCAAATTGATACATCGGTCACTATCTTCCAAAGCAGTGATTGCAACTATTCTCAAATCCTCTGAATAGTACACGGGGCCATTGAAAAGCCAGTCGA
The DNA here is from genome assembly GCA_900302585.1 of Regalecus glesne. Taxonomy (NCBI): domain Eukaryota; kingdom Metazoa; phylum Chordata; class Actinopteri; order Lampriformes; family Regalecidae; genus Regalecus; species Regalecus glesne. Next base: position 13,378 of record OMLC01097511.1, read on the forward strand.
TTGCCAATTTGCAACCATCGTTGGTTCAGTTTAGACTGAAGGTGGTAGAAAGTGGACTCATTTTTGTATGGCGCTTTTTTAGTCTAGCGACCACTCAAAGCTCTTTAAAGCATATGCCACACATTTACTGAGTATGGGGATACTTCTGACTCAGAGGCATGGCCTCCCCTGCTGAGCCCCAGGCCCCACCTGTATGAGGGGGGAAACTTTTCTTTCTATAAACGTTGATCGACTTGTCCTGTTTAAAAAAATATATATTTTGTTTGTTTGCATTGGTCTTTTTTTTTCTTCCTGTGATTTGTTTTGAAAGTTTTATTTTAACATGATTTGATTGGTCATATATAAGTAAGGGATAGGAACGGACAAGTTCTTTGTTGCCTCCTTTGACCTTCATGAACACAGAGGGTTTGAAAAACATGTTGAGTGTTGGTTACGTTTGCTTTGTAATCCTGCTGACATGTTTTATCTTGTTAGTTAAAGATGTTTGAAATAAAACAAGGCAATCAGAAAAGCGGTTCAACTGTTTTGTGATTTCCCTACCCGGATTATTGAATATATAGCAATAATATCAAGTATTTCCTTGAATGGGGCCAGAAGAACATGGATTCTGGACTACCTCACCAACCGGCCACAGTATGTGAGGACACTGGACTGCTTATCAGACATGCTTGTTTGTAGTGTGGGGGCCCCACAGGGAACAGTCTTGGCCCCGTTCCTCTTCACCCTCTACACTGAAGACTTCTTCCACAACTCACCCACCTGCCACCTACAGAAGTTCTCTGATGACTCTGCTATCGTCGGCCTCATCACAGATGGGGATGACGGGGAGTACAGGGAGCTAATTCACAACTTTGTGGACTGGTACCAACAGAACCACCTCCAGATCAATGCGGGTAAAATCAAAGAAATTGAGTTGGTTTTTTCCAGGTTCACACTCTCCCCTCGGACACCGGTGAACATCCAGAGGATGGACATTGACATGGTGAGGTCCTACAAGTACCTGGGTGTTCACCTCAACAATACACTGGACTGATCACTCAATAGCACTGTATAAGAAGGGCCAGAGCAGACTCTATCTGCTGAGGAGACTGAGGTCTTCTGGGGGTCAGGGGTCACACCTCAAGATATTTTACAACACGGGGGTGGCACCAGCCATCTTCTATTTTCTGGTGGTCCGTTGGGGCAGCAGCATCTCAGCTGTGGAGAGGAAGAGACTTGATAAGCTGGTTAAGAGAGATAGCTCAGCACTGCTCCCCCAGTAGAACCAATTCACAAGATGAAGAACTCGGTCACATAACATTTAATTAACTGCTGATTTGGTTTTCTCTCCTCATATTGTATATAATGTTCATATTTCCCCCTTGCTTGAAGAGCTTTAAATATATTATTCCTTGGATTTTACAGCTCTGATTGGGCTTTCCACTTTGCTGCTGTGACACTGTAATTTCTCCCTGTGGGACTGATAAAGGAATCTTATCTTCTCTCTTATCTCAAGTCTTCTCTGTGGATTGTCACCTTGTCACGACGGAGAAGTTTGCTGTGTCCTGAGAGCCAAAGGTGTTGTTCCTGGTAGGGTAACCCATGGTGGTAAGGTCAAGGGGTGAACTTTCTCCGTCAGCTCAGGAAGTTCAACCTGGCCCAGGAACTGCTGGTTCAGTTCTACACTGTAATGATCCAGTCTGTCCTCTGCACATCCATCACTGTCTGGTTTGGATCAGCCACCAAACAGGAGAGGGACGGACTCCAGCAGTCAGTTAGGTCTGCAGAGACAATCATTGGAGCCAGCCAGCCTTCCATTCAAGACTTCTCCATCTCCAGAGTTAGGATATGGACACGCAGCATCACTATTAACCCATCCCACCCTGCACACAACCTGATCCAACTCCTCCCCTCTGATAGGGGCCACAGAGCACTGCACACCAACAATACAAGGTATAAAAGGTTTATTGCCATAGGCTGTCATTCAAGCGAACATCAGACATGGTCAAATAAATCCAACCATGTTGTTCGCATTGTATGTGTGCATCGTGAACGTTGGATATTTACTGGCACATTGTCACGTCCATCTATCTCAAACATGTATGTAAGCAACCTGATCACTTTCGTTCCGTATCTGATACGTTCTCTGCACCATTAAATGTCATTGTCTCTTATTTACACCTGTATTTATTCCCATGCTTGTGGATATATCTGACGATTGTTGCGTTGTTTTATGTCAAGTTCACAAATCCCATGTCTCTGCAAGCAAGCATGGCCAATCAACTTGATTGTGATTCTTTTTATGATTGGCTCAAACCATGACACGTGTAAAAACAATAATGTTTCTATCTCTCACTCAATACGATTGCACTTTATGTGTTAAAGCATCCTGGGTGTCTGGGAGGAATCATGACCTAAATCCCTCCTTGCGGTGCTTATAAGAGAATCTTAATTAATTGTGGTCCTGGTACTATGTGATAATACGTTTGATAATATGTGCCTTGTGAATCTCAACCACTGTTAAATGCATTTTATTGGTACAAAAGCCTTCAGTTTACAAGGTGCTTTATTGTGAAATCTCGTGTCGGTCTTGTACCGGAACGCTTCCGTCTTTACAGCGACAATCACACTGTCCTCTCATCTCGCGGTAACACCAGAACACTGTTAGCTTGCTAGCTAATCTTATCGTATACAGGTTTCGTGTCGGCCTGAAAACTGGAGTCAAAAAAGACACAGAACAGGTACGCGATCAGAAAAATCTTGCAAAGGCTGCAAAGACGACCGGCACAATGCCACACAATTTCCAGCCCGGAGACCTGGTTTTCGCTAAAATGAAGGGATACCCCCACTGGCCAGCCAGGGTAAGCAAGTTCCAGCAACCCGGAGAGGAGAAGAGGGCGGGCGTCCCTCTCTTCTGCATGGGACGCTGGAGAAGGTTCTCCATTTATCCTTAGCATGGGTACCTCGTCTCAGCACCCTAGCCTAGAATATGAACCTGGATTTGCAGACTAAATTTAGTCATCGGCCTCAAATGTGTGGTTGTCATAATTTGCTTGAGGATGCTGCTGGCCCCCTATCTGCATATAAACGGGCAGGGGCTACGTAACATTTCTTCTTTACAAATAACGTTTGGCTTGACTGCACACTTGGTCTGAAATAAATCTCTTATCAACTTCATGGTTATTTCTAAATACCTATGATTCTGATGCAGTAAGTTTCATTGAATGTATATTGAACATTTAAGGACCTGATGAACGTATCGTATTGCAATGTCCTGGCTTGGTGAACAAACAGGTGAAGAAGTCGTTGGGGATTTTGTTTGCTTGACGTAACTTTGCAGCTGTAGGGCATGTGTTGAACAGCTCAGTAGATATGGGAAAGGCTATCTCAGGTAGGCACGTTTTATTACTGTAGTTAAATCCACAAGATAGGTTTAATGTATGGTAGGTTCCTTCATGTCGACTTTTGAAATGAGAAAAACTCTTTCCACAGATTGAAGATGTGGCAGATGGGGCAGTGAAGCCACCCCCCAATAAAATCCCCATTTTCTTCTTTGGGACACATGAAACGTAAGCACCACACTGGATTTCATTCATTCATTCTCAGTGAAGAGGTTTTGTTGAAGACAAGTTGGAGGAAATTCACTTTAATTTGAAATCAATACTTTTGTCATAATGCCATTAATATTTTGACTACACTAACTTGTACAGTTATTTGGCTATACGAGGTTATGGTTGCGCTATGCCTTTGCTCTTTTTTGTTTTAAATGTATTGGAGGGTTGCTTTATCGGGGCAACGTAATTTGAATATTAATGTTAATTTTCACGTTTGTCTTGCTTCTTTGTTTATAAATGTGTAACCACTTGTTTTGCACATATAGATGTTTTGATGGCTGCATTGAATTGTTAGATCCTCATAATTCTGTTTGGTTAACTTCCAGATGCATTATTTTGGTAAATTCACTAGGAGGCCCAGTGTCTATCTATTTACTTCTTAGCTAAACCACGAGGGGTTGATATATGTAAATAAAATGACCTCTTCCTCAAAATGCTTCTGGATCAAATATAATTTCATGCGAAATATGGACTTTTCTTTGACCCCCCCCCCTTCTCTCCCAGTGCATTCCTTGCACCAAAGGACCTTTTTGCCTATGACAAGTACAGAGATCGCTATGGGAAGCCCAACAAAAGGAAGGGCTTTAATGAAGGCTTATGGGAGATCCAAAATAATCCACATGCCTCTTACAGTGCTCCACCTGTTGTAAGTATATTTCATGATCAGAAATCCATCATTTTAAGCAGCAGAATATGAGCCAGATTTGTGACACAGACTTAATAGTTGGTCTCCCCTAAGGTGTCTTACTGTATTAGCCACGAGATCTCATCTAACTGCACTATCAGCAAAAGTGCTTTTGTGACTGTCAATTCTTTGAGAACCATAAATCATTCATGCAATACATCCAGGTGAAATAGAAGTAAGAGATAATCCCATCGTTGCAGAAGTCATTGCACAAAACTGTATATGTGGGCAGTAAGCTTGGGTGAATGTATCTGGAATCAGAGATTGGTTGAGACTAAATGTGGTTGTTTTTTGGCAGATCTTTTTATCTATTTTTTCTGGAGGATTTTTTTTGGTATCTTTTCTCTTTCTTATTTAATGGTCTGTCTCCTTGAGAATTCAACTTGGTAAATGTTTAACCTGTAAAGCCCAACTTCAAGCATGCCTGCAGAGGAACTGGCAGTTGGATTTGGACTGTATGAACACTCTTGGTGCACTGATTTCCAATGAGCCTCCTCAACCTCAACTAACCATGTACAGAACTACGAAGTAGCACATCTCTATAGGTAGCTCATATCAACAGATCACTGGAACTATTCATTTGCAAAGGCAGAAAAGGACTTTTTTGATTGTATTTGTTGAAAATGCCTGGCACACACAAACCCCTCCAGACCTTGTTGGGCTCATGGTAGGACACTTTTGATAGATCACCCAAGATGCGGTGGCTCAGCAGGTAGAGTACGTTCCCTGGAAGTCAGGCATAGTAGGTTTGTATCCTGCTGCGCTGCCTCCGTAAATGTGAGCCATTCATTGTAAAGTGCTGCGAGTGGTCGCTCAACTAGAAAAGTGTAAGACAAGAATAAGTCCATTTACCATTTAACCCTAGTGGACAGAAGGACAAGCTGGATGGAGTTTTATACTTTTTGATGAATAGTGGTTTTGCGCAGGGTTTGTAAATAGTCGTGATATTACATTTTATCAAGATAATTTGCATTCATATCTCAATCTGTCCACAGCCGGCCAGTTCATCTGACAGCGAGGCCAACGATGGTGGAGGAGGAAGTGATGAAGATGATGATGAGGAAGCTGTTGTGCCTAGGAAACTGGACTCAGAGAGCGAGGCAGATTCAGACTCTGGAAGCGAAGACCAAGGAAGGGGCGGCGCAGTGAAGCGGAAGCCACCTGCTGCCAAGGTACCAGCTGTGTAGTCCTTTGATTTCAGTAGGTTTTTGAATGAAAAAAACCCCCCCAACATTCTCCTTTACCGACTTTGCTGAGTGATGTAGAAAGATGATGGCTTTAGGTAATCTCACATTGTGTGTGATTATCAGTGAACCAATAGCTCCGTCTCATAATCACAATCTCTTTTGTTTGGATTTCCAAATAGCTCAAGTATGGCCTTGATGGGATTCTCACTATGCGTAATCATAAATTCATTATTTACATCAGGAATGTACCAAAATTTCTTCCATCTGTTGTCATTGGCTAGAATCATTTCTTTTGGTTACTGAAAGAGTGAGAGAGGTCTGGTTTACGTGTCACGATTAGTCCCCACATTGTTGGAGTGAACATGGACTTAGATGGAGCTTGGGGGATTAAGGCCAGATGCCCTTCCTAATGGTGGGTTTGAACCTGCTGCCTCTGGCTCGTCAGTTTCCCAAAGTACATGCTCTACCACTCAACTACTGTGGCTCTCTTAGTTACTGAAAGAGTCGACTACTACTTTCAGCTGGTCCCATTAGGGTCACCACAGTAGATCATAATGTCCATCTCTTCCTGCCCTCTACATCTTCCTCTGTCACACCAGCCACCTGCATGTCCTCCCTCACCACATCACAAACCTCCAGGTTACTTAAACAGTAATGATTCCAAAAGATCCATCAGTAAGTTTAGTACAACAAAGCATTCGGAAGTATAAAAAGAAGTCTTCATCTTGCCCACATTCTAAATCCTTTCTTTTTGGCCTTTTTAGCCATTGTGTTAAGAATTTTTTTAAATATGTTGAAAATATGTTTCATAGAAAGGACCAAGGGGGATGCATGGCTCAGTGGGTAGAGAGGTCGCCTGGTGATCGGAAGGTTGCAGGTTCGATCCCCGGTCCTGCAGAGAAGCGTGTCGAGGTGTCCTTGAGTGAGACACCGTTCCCCTAATTGCTCTGCCCTGTGATAGACTGGTGACCTATACAGGGTGTACCCCGCCTCTCGCCCAATGAGAACGGAGATAGGCTCCAGTTCCCCCGCGATCCGATTTCGGATAAGCGGTTGAGGATGGATGGATGGAAGAAAGGACCAATAATATCTTTTGAATATTGAAAATGTTTGGCATCAGACTTAAAAAATGCTGTTATCAGTCAGGAACCTGCAGAAGGTGTCCCTAAAAGGGTTCAGTACCATAAAGACTGGAAATTCCAGTCCTTATCAAATCCTTGCTCTAACATCACAACTCTTGAGAAATACAACAAAGTCTTTCCAAAGCAAAGGTGATCGTCTCCAAATAGTATTTGGGCTTTTGGTTCCTGGTTAACTCCGCATTACATTCAAATTAATACATGTGAATGCTATCAAGCTTTGAAATTCTAACTCTAAATTTACAGTCCTAAATAGTAGAAACCATAGTATTAGTTTATTTAAATGGAGATTTTTCCTTGCCATTTAAAAGTTGGATGCTTAGTTTGTGTTTGTGTGTGTGTGTGTGTGTGTGTGTGTGGTAGTGTCCTGTTGTGATGACACACACGACACTACTACATGACTCAGTTAGCTAAAATACTCAGCAGTTATAGAAATGAGATGGAGTCTTTCAAGATCCATGCAGGAGTTAAATAAGTCTGTGTCGTCGCCCCAAACATGTTCTCTGTCATCATTACCACCATCCTCTACCTCACGGTTCCCAATCTGCCTCAGGGAGTCAAAATCAAGTACAGAACTGAAAGAATTCTTCTGAACATTAGCAGATTCAGGGTTCAAGGTAAATACAGCACCACATCCACCATTAAGCTTTAGTGTGGCGATGACGGCGCCTCAGTGTCCCTCGTAGAAGTGGGGCTATAAAACAGATTGGACACCTTTTGCAAAGGCATACAAGTAGCTTGGCCTGGCCATTTGCATAAAAAAGAACCATATCCTCTACCAACCACCACCCAACAGAAATATGCCTGCTCTCCCCCCATCCATCTCTCTAGACAACGCCAGACTTGAAAACATGGAACAGTTCCCATACCTTGGCAGCCTTCTTCGTTATACAAGTGTATTGTTTATAAGGGTGGTGCAGGTTTATAAGATGCCTGCAGTCAGCTCAGACTGAAGATGTCACCTGTATGAGCGATGAAAGGTTTCCAGATGACCTTTTCACCTTGTTTGATGATATCACAGAACGTTGAATTGGTTTATGTAGAGAATGATTATTGAGAAGTGTCAGGAGTGGGATCCAACTCCTTTCTGTGATGTGAATGAATGAAAGATTTTTTTACTTTCGAACAAGTAAAAAAGAAAAAAATATA
>OMLC01097550.1:0-12879 GCA_900302585.1 Regalecus glesne
ACTGGTATGGAGGTATACATGCATGACAAAAAAATCTGGAATGTATAATGTCACTTGTGTTACTAAGCGCCTTTGCATACTTGACTGATCTCATCTAACCTTACTTACACATGTTGTTTGGGAGCTTATCAACTACTGTCAAAGATGTCCAAAAAGCAGCAGACATTAAGCAGCTTCTTTGGCATTTCACCACCCATGAAGAAACGTCAACCTCGAGCCAGAACAGAAGAAAATAAGACTTTTTTCGGAAAAGTGGCTCCAAGATGTGCTGTGGCTACTAAAATATGGTGTAAAATTTGCCTCTCACATCCACATCTAGCAGATGAATCAGGTGTGTTTTATAAAAGCTCAAAGAATTTCAACCCTCCTTTATTTGACTAACACGAGCAGATCAAGGAGCACACGGATGTGGCGCAACCCATTGCTAATAAAGCTAGCTGAGAGGGAATGCCCAGTCGCCCACTTGGCAGATGGCGCGTACCAAACACCATCTCCTGCTACTCACCTGAGCAACTCACTGGAAAAGTTATGTGCACTCCTGTGTATATGTATTTATATATCTCATGGAAGACTAGGAGAGTGGAAGCCTTTTCAAAAGAAAAGTTTTGAGTGTTATGGCTGTCTTCTTTTTTCAGCCCACTCCGTGTTTATCAGGGATCACCACAGCATATTTTAGAATTTCCATTGGTACCGTGTATGGTGGTCTGAACCGATCAAGCATGGTCTTGCCAATCCGCATACTGATTTGCCAAAATACATCGGATGCTCTTCCTGACACAACCCCTAACCCTATGGATGGGGGAACAGGTAAAGCGCTGGATGCCATCCCAGTACACGGGCTTGCCCCATGCCTGTAGCCAGTCACGGCTGCATGGTAGATGAATAGACATAAAACCAAAAAGACATAGATAAAAGATGAAGGGATGCATAGTAAATGCTGCAAACCTGCATTACACAGTCAATACTAGCTAAAGGCAGAGATGCCAAAGAAAACAAGGAAAACATGAAAAGAAATAAATGAAACCGGTCAGGTAGATGGATGAGAAGTTTGGCTGTGGTTACTGGTTATCTAGTTCCGGTACACACAGGTCCAACTAGCTAGGTTGAAAATATTTCAACAAGGCTATCTGAAAACTTTCTGAAAACAAGCCATTTCAAGACTTGGCAACTGAGGCTACGGTCCAGAAGTCTACTTTTACATGTGGACAAAGACCTAGATGGAGCATGGGGGATTAAGGCCGGATATCCTTCCTGACGAATCCCGATAGGTTCAAACCCACAGCATCTGCATCATCAGTTCCTGAAGTGCACGTGCTACCACTGTGCCATCGTGGCCCCTAAACAAAGAGGTCTGTTTTAGGTGTCACGATTAGGCCCCATGTTGTAGGGGTGGACATGGACTTAGATGGAGCTTGGGGGATTAAGACCGGATGCCCACCCTGCAACTGAGGCTACAGTGATCCATTCCAACTCCATGTTGTGAATTAGCAGCTTCTCATCCAGGATGAACACCTCAGACAACCCAGAACCCAAGAGGAACAATGTGACCCATTGAATTCTTTGACAGAAAACAGAAGGGTGTGTTTACCAGCAAGGAAAAGGCACAGAATGAGGCTAGTTCAAATGTTGAATTTCAATATTTGATATTTCTTGACGAAATAGCATTCGTTTGGTTGGGAACCTGAGAAGTAGTTGGAATAGAGTAGACACATGAGTGGTATGATGCAGTGGTTTTCTATTCTCGGTCAGTGGGGAAACACATACAGCGTCATCCAGCCAGGACCTGGAGGAATCCGACTTAATGCATGACAATCAGAGGAATCTGCATCACCCATCACTAGACTGGTGCTTAACAATGCACTGTGCAAGGGGCTGGACGACATGAGGGAACTCAGCCTAGACTCCAAAACCGGGTATAGCTCTCCACCAAAAACTCTGTATTATGTGAGCTGACAACCAGGTCTGCAACCCATTTGCTCAAGAATCTGTACCAAACGATGGAGAGACAATCATTAAGAACATGTCCCTCTTTTTCCAGACTTTTATGCAGCACCTTTACCTCTCAAAGCCACTGAATCACCAGGCTGCTCTTTCATGGCCCCTCTGAGGCCGTGTAGAAACCCTGATGTAACTCGACCCAAGGCCTGGCCAAAGATGTGAATGCTCCAGAGGTAAACAACAACAGTAGTGTGTCAAAAGGCAGAGGGCCTGGGCTTGGAGGCAGCGGTGTAAACTGTAATTGCTGCTGACAGCTTGCTGGCAGAACATGGTGTAGCCTGTCTCTCCGCCCCGCCAGAGAGACGTGGACAAAGGACGGGCCAGACAAAAGACGTGTCCCTGTTCCTTTCATTAGCTCGTGTTCCCGTGCTGCTGTCCTGCTCCTAATACCAATTAAAAATGGAGCTCCCGCTGATATATCAGACGACAATCAAGAGGTCGTGATGATGTCCATTTTGGTGTATTCTGCATGGGAGGGCAGGAAGGGGCTGTGGGTTGGTGAAGGTGGTGGAGTGCAAGGGAGAGATGGACTACTTATTTTTTGTTCTTCCCAAGGACAATGCAGAGCTTTTAGGGTGATGGTGGTGGTGAGTAGGGTGGGGTATGGGGAAGGCTTATTTGCACAACAGACCCTCTTCCCACCATGCTCCTGTGGATACGTGTTAGGAGGGGCCGTTTGTGGTGATCAGCCAAGTTGGTGGCACATTTGAAGATGGGTGTGGGGGTGCATATAATGGACTTTCTGGCTAATGTGAACCACATCCCTGTTGGTGGGGTTCAGAGGGAGAACGAGAGATGGAGAGAGAGAAGGCGTGGGAGAATATTCAAACACTATAGGGCAGAAACTATTAACCAGCTCAACTGGATGGTGGACAAAAACAAACCCCCAAAAAATGCCAGCAATGCTCTGGCATAAATCCTGATGACAGATGCGTAGGAGGGGGTGTTTTTGTCATGCATGCACTTGTCCCGCGCTCCGTTTTTAGCCGCTCGCCACACGGTAACAACAGACAGCGGTGAAGAAGAGAATCAACACGGGAGGCCAAAAATAATGACTGTTTGCACGTGCGCATATCTTGTGTGTGTGCATGTCTATAAATAGACTCGGGGATAAGCCGGGCCCTCTTTATTGCAGCGAGAGAGCTTTTAACCCCTTCACCTCCGGTTGGAAGCGTGCAATGTGCAATTGCATGCGCTTGAGCAAGGCAGAGAAAAGAGGTCACTGGTTTATATGATGGAAAGGATGAGGGGGAGCAGAGGGCTGAGAGCAGAAGTGAAAGTTGTTTTTTTTTAAAGGAGGAAAGGATGAAACATTTTGGTTTAATTTGCAGCCTGCTATCAAGGACGAGGCATTAATTCACTTTATTTTAAGCCTGCTTTAACCCATGAAAATAGTCTGAGCAGATGGGCTCGCCACTAGCAACAAGCTGCCACACTCGGTTACACAAGGCTCTTTCATAGAGGAACCGGGACTCGGTGCCTTGCTAAAAGCCAGCTGAATGTCAGTTATTGGAAAGTCGAGTCAATTTTATTTGTATAGCCCACTATCAAAATTTGCCTCAGTGGGCTTCACACGAACATAACATCCTGACCTTAGACCCTCACATCTGATGAGGAATGACTCTCCTAAAAGCCCTTTAACGAGGAGCAAAAAACAGGAAGAAACCTCAGTGAGAGCCACAGAAGAGGGATCTCTCTTCCAAGACGGAAAGACGTGCAATGTATGTCGTGTACACAGAATAAAACAGTTTACAGAATAAAACACTGAGAGGATAACATAGTTATAATGGAATTACAAGATATAATTACAACCATCTCCTCTATAGGGAGAGTGCATATTAATGAACATTCAGAATGTAAATATGCCACTAGCCGCCATGCTAAATCTCACCAGAGCAAATCTCACCAAGAAGGTGTCCTTGAGCAAGACAGGGAACCCCCAACTGCTCAAGCCCCGAGACGGAATAGCGACCCATCCGGGGTGTTTCCCCACCCTTTGACCCATCCTTCACCCAATGAGCCCGGGGATAGGCTCTGGCATGAACCTGTGACCCAATCCCAGACAAATAGCTGACGACGCGTAGATGGATGGATAATGACCTTTGAAGGAAGGTAGACAGTTTTCATTCACTTTAGACACCCCTAGTTGTTGCAGGTAGTGGAGTCAGGGGTATTTGGTTACAAATGTGTTTCTCTTAACTCCAGGTGCCTGCTGCACAGGGGTTGCAGCAATGGGCAATTTTCAAATATTAACTGAATTTTCTTAAGAGTTGACAGATAATTCTGAACGCCATCTGTCATTTAGAGAAAATCAAAATAGGGAATGAGCTTTGTTGGCTTTTTTTGAGAAGAATCTTACTTACATTCTTGCCAATTATAGTGTGACTATACTGGAGCAGATCAAATATGGCACGCCGAAACTTGTGCAAATGAGCAGCTAATATCGCTGAGGAGCGGCCAATTGAGTCATTTCACGTAGCAATGTCTGTTCCTGTGCAAATTCCTGTGCAGTTTGTTCAATTTTTCCATAACTTTCAACATTTCTGTTCAGCACAGCCCTGGTGAGGGTTATTGTGGATTTTGACTTTTAGCATTATGAAACTTTATGAATAGGATGGAACTGCTACAACTCGACCCATCAAGGTGACAGATCATGATGAATTAAAGCACACTCCCTGTGTACAGCAGACAAAAATGATATGACAGCTTTGTTTTGAGGTGCATATGCAGATAATCATCTGGTCTACATGGGCAAAAGGGACCCCAAAAAGAAGTAAGTACACTACATTGAAGGGTTTTCCAAAAACTGGGATGAGATCCAAGGTTGATCTGCTGAAGACATAATCTATAAATAAGCAAACAATAGATAAAATGGTGCCGAATGGTCAAAAGGGGCAGCATAGCCCATAGTGATCAGAAGATAGGTGGTTTGATCCACTTTTCCTCCAGAAAGCGTGTTGGAGTGTCCTTGAGCAAGACATTTAACACTTAGTTGCTTGGGACAACATATGAAAATTAGCCTGGTAGCCAAATCTGGCAATACTTACATTCCAAATGTCCATTAATATGCACAGTCCCTATAAAGAAAATTATTATTATTTATTATTATTATCATTAATAATAACGAGTTATTCTGAAAGAATGTATGAAAACAGAGGTCCATTTCTACATGTCACGATTAGTCTCCACATTGCAGAGAGGACACAGACTTGGATGGAGTATGGGGAATAAAGACAGATGTCCTTCCTGACACCCTGCAGTGGGATTGAACCCGCAACATCTGGCTTGTAAATGTCTTAAAACTATTGGTTTACTATAAACAGGGGAAGGGGAGGCATAGCTCAGTGGGTAGCGCGGTTGTCTGGCAATCGGAAGGTTACAGTTTCGATCCTCGGTCCTGCAGAAAGCATATTGAGGTGTCCTTGAGCAAGACAATGAACCCCTAACTGCTCCCCAAATGGCATATGTTGGCAGCTCACTGCTTCTATACAATAGTATGGATTAAAATGCGAAAATCTGAATTTCCCCTTGTGGGACTGATAAGGGAAATCCATTTTTTATTTTTTTTTTATGAAGGGGAATTTGTATCCAGAGGTGCCATCAATCATATCCATATAATGAAAAATATGACTTGGAAATATGTTTTGAATCGCTGTCAGTTCAGATAAAGCTGAAAACATCAGTGCAGCCTTGTGTCTGCAGTCTAACTGTTTCGGGGGGGGGAGGTTATTAGACTAGCCCGCCTAACAGAATTAGTTTTAGGTTGCAAGAAGGAATTACTGTGAAGGCGTACATCCCTGGCAGACAGGAGAGTCAGCTGCGACTGTCATTTCTTATTCCAGTTTCAGTGAGGACCAAGAAAGCGGTGAATGGCAAAACATTGTTGAGAGACCGCTGACAGCAAAGCATCGCGCTGGGACTCGAGTCCAACAGTCGGGAGGTGTCGGGGGCACGTTAGCAGGAGGAAATTCCATGACACTCCTGAGGTCGTATTTCTGACTTGGGGCCAAAGAAAAAGTGAAACATGGCAATAGAAGACACACTTCTGTGTGGGCTTGTCTGTCTCTGACTGTATGCAAATGCTTGTATATGTGTTTCATGTCCCTTGTGTCACCCTGCTCCAATCAGCAAGAAAAAGACTATAAAGAGTGTGTTGAATGTACAAATTCACATGAGCACACAAACAAGTATGCATGTGTGTTACACTTCATTCCCTTCTGTGGCTGTGTTTGTGTCAGCAGCATTCCCTCATCGTCCCTGCCAAAACTCCCTTTAGGCTGGATGAACAATTTCAATATACATTCATGAATGCATGTAAGCGCCCCCCCCAACTCATGAGAACATGGAGTTTGATAACTGAGATGCAAAGGCAAGGATCCTGGGGTCCCTTTGAGGCCAGTCTCATTTCAGTCCAAAATTAAACTGTGTGTGTAATTTGTTCTCTTAATTGGACACTTGCTAAGACCGGTGGTACTTCATTAGTCCTCCTCTGTCCGGTTGGTTGGTGAAATAAGTTGATGTAGGGTTGAGTTGGAGATAAAACCCATATATACATAGCTGCATTACTAAATTAGACATTTGTACTGTGGCCAACAACAGGTCATGCTTAAGCTTACCAACAACAATGAGGGACGATGAAGTAAACATAGTACACTTAGGGGTAGGCAATGTTGATGAAATCAAACACTGTGCAGGTGTATGCCTGCAGTACCGGACAGTAGCTGCAGTAGCTCGGTGGACATTGCACCCAGAGAGGGCTCACCCATGCTACAAGATGGAACGGGTGACAGGCTCTACTCCCGCACTAAAAAACTCACGGTGCTTTAGAAGTTAGGATGCATATTTACCACGCATGGAGGATTAAGGGGCGGCATAGCTCAGTGGGAAGAGCGGTCGTCTAGTAATCGGAAGGTTGCAGGTTCGATCCCCGGTCCTGCATACAGCATGTCGAGGTGTCATTGAGCAAGACACTTAACCCCTAACTGCTCCCTGAGCGCCATATGTTGGCAGCTCACTGCTCCTATACAATATAGGTTGGGTCAAAAATGCAGAGAAATCCAAATTTCCCCTCGCGGGACTGATAAGGGAATCCTTTTTTTTTAAAATTCCGGATACCTCTTCCTGATTCACTGTGGTGGGGTTGAACCCACAATATCCGACTGAGGCATGCCCGCTCTACCGCTGTGCTACTGCAGCCTATAAAATGTGTCAGTCATTCATTATAAATCCTTGTCTTAACCCAGAGTCAAGTATACAAGCTGAATCCCAAATTACTCATGGGGCATAGACCCTTTCTTGTGAAAAGGGGGCAAAAAGTTATAAATAGTGACATCCCTCTGCTCATTTTAAACTACATATTTTTTACCTTGAGCACTACATATCAAAAACTTTTTCCCCTCATATTTCCCATTCAATCAATTTGGACACTGTGCAAAATTCCCACCATGGGTAAGAAAAACATACTAATTTTTCCATGCACGTCTACGTATACTCGTGTGTCCACTGTTAATTTCACATACTACTGGGGTTGTCAGCCTTAAAATCTTTGCGCACAGTTATGAATGTGTGATCAAGGAACTCTCGTGGTTGTGGTGATTCAAAACCTTTGGAAAATCTGTTTTATACCACAATTGAGTGCTAACTCCTCATCTGGTTTGTAGCCCTAGACCGAGCAAAAAAGCAGGGGAGGTAAGGTCTGCAGGGATCTGCACTCTACTGAGTGCATTCCTCTAGTTATTTATGTTTGTGTCTGTACTGTGTTAAAAATTTGAAAACTTTAATAAAATATACATAATAAAAAGCCACTGTGCAGCCAATACTTGGCTGAGAGTTCCATTTTTATGTGTCCCCACCTTGTGGGGGTGGATGAGGACTTAGATAGAGTGCGGGGAATAATGGCTGGATGCCTTTCCTGATGCCCTGTGGTGGTTTTGAACTTACAGCATCTGGCTTGTCTGTTCCTGAAGTGCGCACTCTGCCACTGAGCTACCGCAGCCCCATGCAGTCAATACTCAACTAATGTTTCTATTCTCAAAGTCATTTACATCTGTGACACTACGTGTTCTTACTAAATTAGGATTTGAAGAAAACACCAAGAGACTCTCGAGACTCACCCCTTGAATAAATCACAATCCTTTAGCATATGACATTAATTAACAACTGCTTAGCACCATTTCTATGGGTATTCGGCTGAAAAGCCATATAGTTCCCATCAGACAATTACTTTGTGGATAGTGGATATGCTAGGTCCAACCAATGTAGCTTCAACAGTTCAAGGCCTTGGGAGACTTGTCAATTCTCGGGACCAAGCTCCAGGGAATTAAATCATGGGACCACCACAACTCAATACAGCGATTTATTTTATGTTACTTTACAAAAGTAAGGTTTAACGCTGGAAAATAAGTATAACTTGTAACCTATATACCGCTCAGCCTTTGAGGAAAAGAGCAGTGATCAAGTTCACAGGTTGAGAGCCATACCAAGATGCTAACACCCACACACAGCCAGCAAAATACAGCAGCGAAGGGAGAGGATGAAGAAGAAACGACAACTAATCGGTACAGTCAATGTCATGTTCCAGTCGAAACCATCTTATTCTGAATCAGTGCGTGTTTAGAAATGGTTCGTGTCATTCCGATGTTAACAGGTGAAGTTGGAACTACACATTTCCCTTACTTATGCCCTCACTCGGTGTGCTTGTGCGTGTGTGTGTGTGTGTGTGTGTGTGTGTGTGTGTGTGTGTGTAAGAGAAGGCCCAGTTCTTGCTGTGGAAGTAAACATGTAAAATTTCCTGGAAGGCCCCTGCACTTCTGAATAAAACCAAAACAAAGCGTTGCCTAGTAATGCCACCACCTTCGCTCACTAGCAGCACTTTAAAGAGAGTTTTTACCTTTTTCCCTCCACTTTACAAAACACTAATAAATCAATACAGACCTCTTTGCAGTCTAGTGTGACATGCTTCAATCTGAATGGGTGGTGTTTGGAACAATCTGGTTCATGCTCATCATGAAATGGTGGTGGTAGAAGACTGATCTGGATGCAGCTGGAGCTAAATTATTGTTTCAAATCTGTGCATGCAGGGCTCCTGACTTCTAGTTCCTTTATCTATCACACATTATTGTTTGGACAAGAGGTAGCCTGAACTATCACTATGGAAACTGATAAGCATGCTTGGCGAGTGACCACAACCACAAAAGGGGCTCAGAGTCGGGGGGCATGCTCCCAATGTACATGAGAAGACATGGATTTCTAAAGGGTGTTGAATGTTCTGGGCTTAATTTTGATGAGATTCTTATGCGAGTCTGCAATTTGTTAAAGCTGTGCAGGTAGGGTGCAATAAATAGATTTAGCTACTTGCAAATACGTTGCTCCAAACTGATATCAACCAATTCATCCTTCCCGAACCCTGCATGTGGTGTTTTAAGAACACTGCATCATCTAGGAAAAACAAAGTTGTCATGTTAGCATTACGTCAAGCATAAGTGTGGAGCCAATATCCCCCATTAATATGCCGAAGCTCTCAGGGCACCTAATTACTTCTCTGCAAACACTCAAGTGTGTTTGCCGATATGCCCATGAAGATGGATATGAGGGTCTTATCACCCCCCTGCCCCACTTCTTTCTGGGGAAACCTAAAACTAAACAAAATGTTCTATACTTCCACTCCAGTATGAGAATAATCATCCCGGCAGATTATTTTCAGGGGATCATAAGTAGTGCATGCTTGGAAAACTCATTACAGACCATGAGAAGGCTTTAATGCACATGGTAATACACCCATGAACACCTACGGATGCACTCGCTCAAGCCCAAAAACACAAGGAGGCCACTATATTTTAGAGGTCCAATGAAGAAGCCCAAATACCACTGAAATAAGTAAGTTAAGAGGATAATTGTAAAAAAAAAAAAAAAAAACATAAAAACTATACTTCAATTATGTGGGGAGAACACAAATGTGGACTTAACTGATGCATAGCATTTCCCTCAAACGAAGAAAAAAAGCAACAACCTTCCAACAGTTGCTTTTTCTATACAGCACCACTATTGTAAGACCGATGCTTCATAGCCTAATTATTGAACATCGCTACTATTTTATACTTCTAATATCACTCATACTTGCATGTGCTCAGCGGTAGGTCTACAAGTCAGCCGTCACAGGTTCGATCCCACCACAGGGCATCAGGAAGGGCATCCAGCCTTAATTCCCCATGCTCCATCAATGTCTGTATGTACCCCCACAACATGGGGACTACACATGACATGCAAAACAGACCTGGACTTACATTAGCATTCATATCTTTACTTACTATACTTTATTAAGTTTTAGACTTTCCTTTGAGCTGTGGTGGCCAAACAGTAGCACACGCACACCTTCACGTTGAACGTAGCAGGTTTGTATCCTGCTGTGGACCTCGGTAAATGTGAAGCATCCATTGGTAAGTGTTTTCTAGTCGCTTGACTAGGAAAGCACTATATAAGAACAAGTCAATTTATCATTTACCATTTTAGATCTTGGTCTTTCTTAACTTACTATCTTCACATATTGCTGTCTGCAACTGATACAATATACTCTGGCAAAAAAAACTGACTTGACTTGATATAATAAAGTCTCTTAACTTAAAGGTGTAAGCCAATGGCTCCGACAACTTTGAGACATTCTGATGTGATTCAAGCTTGGAGCCAGTATTGGTGTCC
Organism: Regalecus glesne; assembly: GCA_900302585.1. NCBI lineage: Eukaryota > Metazoa > Chordata > Actinopteri > Lampriformes > Regalecidae > Regalecus > Regalecus glesne. The sequence goes on from OMLC01097550.1 coordinate 10,693, forward strand.
AAATCATAAATTTGAAGACACAGGGTTCTGCGTCAGTGGCCCTCATAGCAGAAGAGCATGCAGAGACAATGGCTGACTACCTCTCTTCATGTGTAGCTTATAGTCAAAAGGCCAAGAGGTGCAGAGGAAACTACTACTAATCATGTCGCAAATTGTGATGAAGAGCTTTGAATGGGAGACGATAATAATTTAGTCTGGCAACATTACGTAGGTATTGTCAGAAGGTCAAGCCACCCAACTCTAAGCAGCTCTAACTCTCAACCAAGTGGTTGAGAGTTCGATGAAAGGTTCTTATAGATCCTTTAACTGTAAGCTGTGTGGTGATTTCTTTGCACATCTACGGTTTATTTGGTCTCCTGTGCTTTGAGCTTAGAGTATAAATAAACTCTTACTAGTCACACAGAACCATCCAGAGAAAAGAAGAAATGAAAACCACTATCTGGTCACTGTATTCTTACAATTAAATGTGTCCTCTGCATGTAACCTATCTTATTGTATAGTAGCAATGGGCAGCATCAGTTAGGGGGTTCAGTGTACTGCTCAAGGACACTTCAACACACTTTCTGATGGGATCAAACTAGCGATCAAACCAGGAATCAAACCAGTGGACATCTGATTACTAGACAACCTCCTCTATCTACCGAGCCACGCTGCCTCTCCTGGAGATCTAGAGTTGACGTGAGAGGCAACTTATGCAACTCTGGGGGAGTGTGTGGTGGCCCCATTTGACCTCCTGGCAGAAAGCTGACTACTGAGGTCCTCCAGGAGGAATGTCAGGTAGTCGAGGGCTCTCCTCTAAAAGCCCCTCAGATAGGTGACCAACCATCATTCAGAGGACCTGCTCCCTGGCTGTCTGAAATAGTGAAGGTTTAGTGAAATTATGACTTTTCAGAGTTTAATCTAAGCTGCAGCCTGTGGACAGATGAATTAGTTCACTGCCCTGGCTGGTGTGTGCACGGGCAAATGTGGTCAGGCAATTAGAATGGCTTGTATAATGATAACTGCTGAGCCTCCCTAATCCAGGCTTGATCTAACGATGTAATGCGCTTGAGCCTGCCTGGGTATAAGGAAAAGTTTGGGCAGCTAAAAAGGAAGCCGACTACATGATGGGATGTTTACAAACTTTGGGCACATGCTGTCATTTGAACACACGCATACACACACATACACCTTACACATAGGCACGCAAGAGCATGTACACACATCCGAAATACTCCTTGAGCATAGATTAAACTTAATACTTTACTGCCCCAACGTATTACCCACAGATACGCATTCATTCATTTGTATCATCCTTGTCATAGCAGAAACACTGTGTTGCGATGGAGGTACCAGATTTACTCATTTGGGTGTGAGTCAGCTGAAACAAACATCCCCTTTCCTCACTCTGTCGATGAGCCCTCTGTGAACTCTGAACGATGACTTTAGTTTTAGCAAAACAAAGTCAGGATAAGAACACATGTCATACGTATACATTGCTGGCTGGGTATCAATAACCCTGTCTAGTGGAGTTTAATCCCAGGGTAGTGAGTGCCATTATCCCCACCCTGGACCTTCGCGTGCAGTTTGAGTTTGATCATTAATGGATGATATTTGATCCCTCCATAAATTAGCTTGTTTTATTATTACTATTGAGTTGTTTTCTGGTTTTTGTTGTTATTTGGGGGGGTGCATTTGAGAGAGTGGGAACCTGGCTGAGGATCTGAACTTGTTTGTGTCCCCCTTTGGGGCCAGGTAACCACCTCAGCCATGGTATTTACAGTGTACACATTAACAGGTGTACAAAGTAAACATGGCGGACACCTACGTCACCCTCATACAACCCAGAGAGAGGAACTAACCTTTTCCCTAGCAACTTGCCACCTTTATATATATATATATGTGTGTGTGTGTGTGTGTGTGTGTGTGCGAGTGTGTTTGTGTGTGTGTGTGTGTGTGTGCATGTGTGTATAGTGAGGGAGAAAAACGCAGTCCACTTTCCTTCCCCAGACTGGTCAGCAGCTCTTTTTATGAACAACTCCGTAATTAGAGAAACACCATAGCAACTAATTACTTAATTGGAGAAAGGTCTTTAAAATGATGCAATCAGAATCCAGGAAAAGGACTCGATACGCACGCACGCACGCACGCACACACGCACACACGCACAGATGACCTACAGCCTTGCTGACATGCAACCATCAACCC
>OMLC01097552.1:12429-25348 GCA_900302585.1 Regalecus glesne
CTAGCTCCTTTCATAAATCAATATGACAATATTATCTTATTTGTGTGTGTTTTTGAGTGTGCTTGTTATCTTTTTATTTTGTTCTAAATGAGTGCTAATGCACAAGTCCTCCCTCATTTCTCACAGACCCAGGCAATGCTCTTTGTGGGGATCATCAGCCTGTTTCCAGTGTGGGAACTTGCCCAGGCCCAACCTCCATATCTAGAAACATGGAGAAGGATTTCCAAAACTCTCTGGTGTTGCTAGAGGACTCCTACACCTCACCTTTATCAGAGTCAAAGAACTCAGTTCAGCATTCAGTTCCTCAGCCCACTCTTTTGCCTATTCTGGATGGAATCAATGGCCTACTTCACTCCCCTCAAAACAACCCAACAGTCATGTCAAAGGACATCAGCTATGAAAACACTTCCCCACTCCCAGGCTTCCTACCAATAGCTAACTGCAGTGGCGCAGATCCTGACCAGCTCTTAAACAATACAACCCCATATGCTTGTTCAATAAGCCCCACTCATGCCAACCAATGTCCTCTGACCCATCCACAGACCTCAACTTCTGTCACTCAAAGTAGTCCTGTTGGTGGGCAGAGGGCTCAGGAGAGCCCAAGGATATATACAAACATCCAAGTGGAAGCGTCATCAAGCCCAACACCTGCCAACCTGGGGCTAGGTCAAGATACAGATAAAAGGGGTCAGAGAACTTCTCCCACTGCTGACCAAAGACCAAATGCAAAGTTCTCCCCAGCACTACCACCTAGTCCCAGGGTAGGAAGCTCATCCCTGCAGAAGAGAGCTCCAAGTCCTCCAAAGGAACATGGCCATCCACTGTCACATACTGATATCACTCATCAAAAACACAGGACCCTGAAGCCCCCTGGACCCAGCAGCCCGAGACAGCTGCCTCCTACAAGTCCTTCTACATCCTGCAGAGGAACACTTGGATTTCAGGGCCCGATTTCTTCCATATCCTCCCATTCCTTCATTGGTAAACCAGTCTCTGACAGCTCCCACGTCCTGGGTAAATTTATGACTCCCTCCAAAGAGGAGGGTGTAAAGCCACGGTATAGTCCATTGCCAATGCCCGGGATAGTGAGAGAGCAGGGTAGCAGACTTCTGAAAGCTGGCTCTGGCAGCACACTCATCCCAGGTCTGGATCCATTGTATACCTTGTCTCCTCTCACTAGTCCTCAGATCCAAAGGAAGACCTCTAGTATGACGACTATGGGATCTTCAAGAGGGGAGACTTCTCTTGTAAAGCCACATACCCGGCAACGCAAGAACAGTATCTCTGAGATCAGTGACAATGAGGATCAGCTGCTGGAATACCACCACTGGCAGCGAGAGGAGAGGCTCCATGAGCAGGAGATGGAGAAACTGGTGAGTGATCAGATGTTTTATTTTAAAGCTGCATTCTGTAACATTTTTCCATTAATAAATTATTTTATCCATCCATCTTTACCATAGTTGGATGCCCTCTCTGGTCTTCATGTAACACAGTTACATTTTTTGGACCTGGTACGATGAATACTGGTGCTTCTGTAAACACGTAAATGTTGGGAACAACTCTAGCTGAAAAACATTGAAACATAATACTTACTAATGTGGTGATACTTCTGATGGACAAACAATCAATATAACTGACAATGTAGTTTGATGAGGTTTAGACTGCCTGCATTTGCTTTGGTCTAAGGTTCACATTTTTAGAAAGGGTACAGACTTCTTACTTGTGCGTTGACGTTACATGAGCCCAGAGGGTTGCTATACTTTGTATGTAGTCTGAGAAAATCCATTTGAGCATATCTATTGTCTTTGGTTCCTACATCTAAATATATGGCAAAGCGGTTCTACAATAATATGGATTGATTGCCCTACATAATTACCACATTGTTATTATATTCAAAATAAATAAAATAATGCAAAATCTTTGGAATTGCAGCTTTATTACTGTTGCACTACAAGAGCAGATGTTAATATTTTTAAATCCACCTAATTTTTCCCAAGCTTCTCTGCCTTTGTAATATTTTCTGTTGCTCTCTATGTATGCATCAGAGGACTATAGACATGCACATTCACATTCATTTTCAAAGCTGCCTCTAGCTAGTCAGGCCACACTGACAAGCCATCCAGCCATCCCTCAACCTCCCAACACAGCCTGGGTCTGACTGCTGAACAGACTATAGAAGGGGTAATATCTGGCCTTCATGTTCTTTAAGCTATTTTAGGAACCAAAGGGGTTCTGGCAATACATAGGAGAGTTAGTAACATCTTGCCACTGTGTTGGACTGGGAGTAGTCTATACTAATGTGCTATCATCCAAAGTAAAACAATACTGTCGATATGTTCATCGCACATGTCAGTCCCATCCCAGATATCACATTATGATTCTGGCCCCAGTTCTTATCCAATGTTCTGCGTTATCCTCGGATTTCTCCATTCACACATACTATTTTTTACAGATAAACATAATGCAGATGGAAGTGTTAGGAAATAGCAATTTAGTTTGTCTTTGTGTTATCAAAATCCTATATTTGATGTGCATCCCTTGTGCTGTTCTTTTAAAAGATTTAGAGACGAATAAAATAGAATTATATATATATATCAAAGAGAGGAAGAAAGGATTTCCTCTAAATGGCATATAAGCTTTATTTTTGGAGCATTGTTCTCTTGGTATGCTTCATACAGCTACAGCAACTCATATCTTAGTTTAATTAATCAAATCCTGCACACACAGAAGTCGCTGAGAGCACTTTCCCCACAGTTGTTAATGTCTAAATTAAAATAAATGGCATATTCATAAAATAAGAGGGATAAGAGAAAGGTCAAAGTGGCCGAGGCATCCAAATTTAAGATATTTTTTAATCACGAAAAGGGTTAATTAGTTCATCCGGATAAGGAGTATATTGAAAAAATGTCTTAATGGATTCTCAATAATCCAGGTAGGGGAATCACAAAAAGAGGTGAATTGATTCAATTGGATCAGTAGTTTATTCAGAAATATTTCGTCACTCAAACAGGGGACATCTTCAGTCTCTCAGACTGAAGACCAGACTGAAGATGTCACCTGTTTGAGTGATGAAACATTTCTGAATACACTACTGATCCAGTTAAATCAATTCAGCTCTTTTTGTGATATATTGAGAAACGTATTGTCACTCAACCAAGTGATATCTTTTGTTTGACGAAACGTTCCTGAATAAACTTCTTTTCTAGTTTAGCTGAGTTACCTTTTTTGTGATTCCCTTACCAGGGTTATTATTTCTAATTTAATTTAATGTTATCCCCTTTTTTCCCCACCGGAATTCTCCGAGTTACCTATTGCTGGATCTGTTTCTTTGATGCCCCTCTAGAACGTCGACAGAAGGTCATAGCATGTGTCTCTTCCAAGTCACATGATGACTAGCCCTTGCTATTTCCCTCATCACATTCTCATGGGTAAAGCACAGTGCTTGGCCATCAGAGGAGAATGAATTGAGAGTACTTTCCGTTCACTTAATCCTGAGTGCCCGGATGACCCAGAAGGGGACACTAGCGAACCTAGAATCCTTTTTACCCAACGTAACCCTTGTACTAATGCGAGGCTTAGCCAATTATGCCCTACACACAACGGACCTCTGGCCATTGTTGGACACAGCACGGCCAGGATTCAAACGCCAAGCTTCGGGACGCAGAAATGAGCTGAACAGCGCCTTAACCCCTGACACCACTGGAGGCCTTACCTGGATTATTGAGTATACATCAAGATTTTAAAAAATTAAAAAATACTTTTTCTGTCCTCTGTGATGGATTTCACAACCAGATGTTACATAGCCATGGGGTAATGTATTTCAGTGGGTAGAGCGATCATCTGGTGATCAGAAGGTTGCAAGTTTAATCCCAGTACCTGCATGTTGAAATAACATTGAGCAAGACACTGCTCACCAGAGACTACCCTGTAAGGGGTAGGTGACCTATCTATGAGTTTCCCCACCTTTTGCCCATATCAGCATTAAGATAAGCTCCAATTTCCCTGTTACCTGATTTCAGATAAGCAGTTGACAATGGATAGATGTTACGTTGCGCATCACAAAACAGAAATGAGGGAAAATATATTTTATATTTATATGTATTGACAAAATTACCGCATATTATAAAAAAAAAATTAAGACAACATATTTTTGTGTGGTTATTTTTTTCCATAAAGAATAAAATACCATAGCAACCTATGATTTTCTTTAGAAAAATTATGGATTAATTCAGCTATTTATTCATTTGTAAGTTTATTAATTAATTGTATTATCTATTTAATTTTTTTTTTCATCATCTGGCCATTCCATTACACAGTGTGTCTTTTTCCATTGTGCTCTGTCAATTAGAGGCTAACTGGATTCCATGTGAAATCAGCATAGTTGCTAGATAGTTGTTCTGACTAAGTAGGTCCCATTTTAAACAGGTGTTACAATATTGTGATACTAGTTAGTGATATAGTGGGGATAATAAGTATATTTCCCCTAGCTGATTTTGTGACTTTGCCCCCTTAAAAATAAATGAACGGTCTATACTTTTCATGGGATGTTCATATTAACAGTGAGAGACAGATTTTTGGTAAAAATCCCAGAAAACTACAGTACATGAGTTTTAAACATTTATCAAGGAAAATAATTATTTCTCCCCCTAGCAAAAAATGACTCGGTACTTGGTGGAGAAACCCTTGTTGGCAAAAACAGCAGTCAAATGTTTATTGTAGTCGACCACTAACTTTGCGCAGATCCCAGGAGGGATTTTCAAAAAGATTCTATCTCTCACTGTTAAAATGAACCTACCAGGAAACGTATAGACCATTCATTTCTTTGTAAGAGGGCAAACTCATAAAATCAGTAGGGGATGACATACTTATTTTCCCAACTGTATATGTCATTTTGAACTGAATTTACAGTTAAATGTAGGAATGGGTTAACATAATCTGCTTTGATTTACTTTCTAGTGTTAGCAAGTTACATCTTGCTTAAGAGATAACAGTAACAAATCAATTCCATTTGGCTGAGAAAGTGGTTCCCCATCCTTGCCTATGCACTATGCCTTCTTTAGCACAATCTGCATCCTGTGTTCTACATATACAGAGGTTAAAATTAGAGAATACGAGAAAAATGAGAGTCAGTGAGTCAGAAGTTGGGGGCCTCCAGTGGCATAGGGGGTTAAGTCGATGTTTAGCCCATCGCTGCGTCATGCAGTTGGGTATTCGAATTCTAGCTGCACCGTTTCCAACCACGGCTGGAAGTCCATAGTTAGTGGGGCATAATTGGCTAAGCCTAAGCCTAAGGATTACTTTAGATAAAAAGAATTATAGTTTTGCTAGTGTCTCCCTCTAGGTCATCCGGGTGCTCGTGGTTAAATCAATGGAAAATACTCTCGCTTTGTTTTCCCTCCGATGACCAAGAACTGTACTTTCCCCACAAGACTGCGATGTGTAAAATAGTGAGGGCTAGTCCTCATGTGACTTGGGGGAGAAGAATGCTATGGCTTCATCCTTCCTGTCCTTCCTATCCTTCCTGTCAATGCTCTAGACAGGCAACGAAAGTGACAGATCCAGCAATAGGTATCTCAGGGGATTCGGGTAGGAAAAAAAAGGCTAAAATTTAGAAGAAGAAAAAAAGAACCAAATTATTTTTTAGGTCAGAAGCCACTATTATACACATTTTTTTGACATATTTAATCATTTTAATTGATTATTATTGGTAGATGGATTAAGTGTAAATTTATTTGGAACATTAATAGGATGAATAGATTATTCAATAGCAAAATTCCTCATCATCGCAAAATCAGTGTCAGTCAGTAAGCCTAAGGGCTCAGTCATTAAATATCATAAAAGGTGTCAGATTAGGGCTGATACTGTTTGGGTAGGGCCAGGGTGATTTGCATGTTCATGTTTGCACCCGATACCATCACCTTCTTTCCCACTGCCACACTCCTGTTGTCTTTTTTACTCTATCAAACTCTTATCCCCTTCCAGAAAAAAATCCTCTCATTTCATAAGAACAAGTCCTTTTACTATATTTCTAACATGCAATGAAATGTCCCAGTCAACAGTCCAGATATTTGAGGCCTTCTATCTCAAGCACACCCAATGCAACTAATGAAGCCCTTGATTAGTTGCATCTGGTGTGCTTGAGACCACCCCTGATTTACAAAAGTATCTATTATGAGGGATTTTATTCAGGGGGTTGAATAATTTTGAGACTGCAGTAGTTATTAAAAGTAGTGTTTTTTGTTAAATTTGGAGAAACCACCTGCAATATTAGTTGTGTTTAGCTATTTAAATGTTCTTGTTTGGTTTGGTATTTTTGTAAACAGCTGCTAGTTTTGTGTATTTGACTAATAAACCTGATTTGCAGTGAAGGTTGAATAATTTTGATTGCAACTGTACATGCTGCATCATTTAGAGCAGTGGTAACTAACATGGAGGGCGTCCCCTAGGGGAGAGCGCCAAAGATCACAGTGGAGACACGGGGCCTTGGATGATTTCAGGCTTATTTTAAAAAAAATCAGATCAAAAGTCCACGAGTGACATAAAACATCACTATGGCATTACCTGAGGTTATTATGTGGTAAAATCCATTTTATCAATCAACTTAGTCAGTGCTTGGAGTGAATACATTGGGTGATATATGTGACACACAAGGTCTTCGTTCCATAAAGATTTAAGAACATGATTTTCTCTCGCTGTGTCCTCTTATTTTGATTATTTTCCAACAAAGAGCTGCCTTAAAAGCATTGAGTTCCCTGGAATTCTCTTCTGACACATCCCATGACAGATGGATTGCACCATTACTTGGTAGATCCTAAGTCTCTTTATTATATCGTTCACTGATACGGCACAGGACAAAGGCTTTACCTTGATATGATACCATCTACAGGGGTTGAAAGGGAGGGTTAAAAGGACATTTATGTTAAGAGGGAATCACCATCGTTGAACAGGAATGGTGGGCTAAGAGTACATCTGTTGTCATCTTACCATGCCGTGATTGCAAATATTCCCGAATTCTTTGTGAGTGTTGCTCAATGCAACTGAATGTGCAGTTAATTACCCAACTCTCATATGGACCCAGCCTATTGTTGTGTGGTATCAATCACCTCAGACTGAAGATATTACCTGTTTGAGTGATGAAACTTTTTTAATGTCTTAATACATTTCGAAAATCCAGGTAAGGGAATCGCAGAGTTGAATCAGTTCAACTGTATCCAGGGGAAGCTACACCTAGTCTGTATGGTTTACCCAAGATACATAAGGGCACTGACTCATCAGCAGCTAAAAAGCGGAGAAAGGTTAGCTAACGATAGCATGAAATCAAGCCAGATAAGAAGACACCAAGACACTAAACACCCAGAGACGGTTAACAAAGACCTAGTCTTTTTCCTTGGGAAAATAGAGCTTCCTTTGGGAAACTGACCGCAGAATATCAGAACCGCGTTAGTCAGGACTGGGAGTGAAATGCCGCAGACCACAGAGGCGTCTTTTGAGGTTTTTCTTTTAATGGCCAAGGCTAAGAAACCTCACAATACAAGTTTAGCCGAGGTCATATTCACAGCCACTCATGGGTCCCAAACCTGCTACCTCATCGCCAACAATACATCCACGACATGGGAGATAAACACTCCAACCACTGAGCTAAAAGCCCAGGCTATCTCAGCGGCTAAAAGTGTTCTTCAGCGTGTGGTGTGAGGATTTTACAATGTTCTGCCGCCGGCTAACTCATGCTAGTTGGTATCCGTCGCACAGGCGAGCAGCTAATCTAATGAGTATTCCGTTATCCAAAAATACTATGAAAGACAAAATTGATTAATGGCAAGTAACTTTGAGACGCATCTCATAGAAAACACAAAAAGAGGTGCATCGATTCATTTGGATCAGAAGTTTATTCAGAAACGTTTCGTCACTCAAACTGGCGACATATTCAGTCTGAGCTGACTGAAAACATTCCCACCTTATAAACAGTACATTGATACCACACAACAATAGGCTGGCTTCATATGAGAGTTGGCTAATCAACTGCACATTCAGTGGCAATGAGCATCATTCACAAAGGATTGGGGAATATTTGCAATCACGGCATTGTAAGACGCCGATAGATGTACTCTCAGGCCACCACCCCATTACAACGACGGTCGTTCCCTCTTAACACAAATGCCCTCTTTCACCCCCTTTTAAACCAGTGTTCCTCCCTATCAAGGATGTGAACATCATCATCCGTGTCCACTTACCTTTAGATTGTGTAGACCACAGAGTCCTGGCCTGACATGTTGGCTCTCCTGTGTTGTTCCATACTCTTAGCCAGCGTCTGTTTGGTGTCCCCGATGCACAACGTCACTGCAGTCCTCCGGGCATTTAACAGCGTACACTACGTTACTCTGTTTGTGTCGGGGGACCCGATCCTTGGGGTGGACCAACTTTTGTCACACAAAAGAGGTGAATCTGTTCAGCTGGATCAGAGGTTCATTTTTGAAACGTTTCGTCACTCACCAGGTGACTTCTTCAGTCTAAGCTGAAGGCAAACCTGTGAAGTCACCTGGTGAGTGACGAAACGTTTCAAAAATGAACCTCTGATCCAGCTGAACAGATTCACCTCTTTTGTGATTTCCCTACCTGGATTATTGAGCATGCATCAAGACAAAACTTTTGTCACAGTTTGTTCATGGGTTTGAAAGCTACCGGGACGCCATGTTTTGAAAATACGCGTCTCACCTGTTTCGAAAAAAAGTTACCCAAGCGCAGACCGGTAGTGATTCCGTATGTGGCGGGTTTAAAATTAGGAGCAATTACATGTGGTAGACCTGCAGAGTAGTCATTTAGCGATTGGAAGGTTCCAGGTTTGATCTCCACACCTGCAGAGAAGCATGTCGAAGTGTCCTTGAGCAAGCCACTTTTACCCTAGTTGCCCTGCCCTGTGATGGACTGGTGACCTGTTGAGGGTGTTCTTCGAATGTGCTCTGAGATCCAATGAGCTTTAATTCCCCTCGACCTGGTTTCAGATAAGCCGATGATAATGGATGGATGTATAGATGGTAATTGGTATGAAAGCACAACACATAAATTAGCTATAGGTAAGGGAACCACAAAAAGGTGAATCAGATCACCTTGATGTTAAGTTTTATTGAGAATTTTTCACCACTCATAAAGTTGACATCTTCAGTCTGAGCTGACTGCAGTCATCCCCTCCCTGATAAACAATGCAGTTCTATGCCCACCAAAACATTTACCAAACGCTCTTATCCAGAGCGACATAGATCAAGTGAGAAGTTAGGGGGTTCCGTGTCCTGCTCAAGGACACATTGTCGTGCTATATTCAGGACCGGGGATCGATCCTGTAATCTTGCGATTGTCAGACGACCATTCTACGCACTGAGCTATGCTATGCAACGGACAGGTTCATGTGTATCCTGGTCATTGACTACATTTAGTGGTAATGAATACTATTCAAAGAGGATTGGGGAATAGATGCGATCACAGCATTGTAAAATGGTGACTGATGTACTCTCAGACTCCCCACCTTTCTTCAAGAATACATATTTTCTGTTTAAGGGGCGGCATAGCTCAGTGAGTAGAGCGGTCGTCTGCCAATCGGAAGGTTGCAGGATCAATTCCCGGTCTTACAGCATGTCAAGGTGTCTTTGAGCAAGACACTTAACCCCTAACTGCTCCCCGAGTGCCATATCAGAGATGGCCAAAGTGATCCAGTAGGAGTCGCTGTGGGTGCAGGTCTTTATTCCAACCAAGCACTTCCACACCTGATTCTATTAGTCAATCAATTCTGTTTGCTAAGGACTTTGATCAGTAGACTCAATGTGTATCTTCTACTAATCAAGGTCCTTTGCAAAGACGATTGGTTGACTAATAGAATCAGGTGTATTAAATTAATGGAATCTCTTAGCATTTATTCAATTTTTGATTCTTATTCCTGCAATTTGGCAAGCATTTTCGTTGCAATTCTGAAGATCTGATGTATATGATTTATCGCTACAGTAGATGACAGGATATTTTTAAGAGATGAGCAATTTCACTGCTGGTTTCTTAATGATATATGTTATGTACTTTATTCCTTAAAGCTCCAGATGAAATAAATACTGAGGGGCTGGCTTTAAGAGTATAGGAAGAAAATAGGCAAACACCTGTCAGCTCTGTTAGATTTAGTGTGTTTATTTTATCTAAATTAATGGTTGAAATACTTAGGCACAGGAAAAGAGGCTGAGCAGAGACACAGCAATGACACTGCATCTGACACTCTTTTTTCCTTATTAAAGACATATTCCTTCAGTAATAACTTTTCTTGCAACAGACATAATCAAAGACAGATGTGTTACCAGACCAGTTATTGCAAGTGACAGGAGAATAACTGCAAAATCAAAACCTGTCAGTGGCACAAGATACAGATAAAAATACTTTTAGAAGAATGATAAGAACCCAGCCAGTAAGGATACAGAAGCCCATGCATTGTTAGTGTGGTCCTAAGGCTGGTCAAACGGGGAGGGTCGCAAAGAAAAATGACAATAATGAAGCACATGGAATGACAATTTAACCTGAATAAAGTCAGAGCTACTCAGCGTTTCTAAGTCTGTTTGCACACAAAGTGACACAGTAACCATCTAATCAAAATCAATCCTGTTTCCCATGACAATGTTAACTTTGAAGACAGCCCAGGATGTAGTCCAAATACGTCTCTGGTGTCCTACTGTAAAATTCAATTTTCATTCATTTGTAAACCTGACAGAAGTCATTATTTGCACACTGTTGAGGGACAAGCTATCTCAGTGGCATCCCCTTTGCTATCATATTACAGCAGTTGACTGCAAATGGCTAAGGGACAGCTGCCCTAAATGGAACAATGTCATACAAGGACACTTCAGACTGCTCAGAAATATGATCTACATTTTATACCACCACATTTACCCCTCCTCTCCAATATCTTCTGCAGGAGCAACAGAGACTGGAGACCATCCTTAATCTGTGTACAGAATATGAAAAAGAGGATGGTCTTACTGGGTTGGGTGATGCAATGAGGACAGTGCTGCTCCCCAGGCCAACAAAGTTTGACCTTAGAAGAACCCGTTTGAACAGTGGAGGTGGCTTGTCTATCCGAGGGGAAGAGAGATTCCTGAGGGTGAGAGATAATGATGAGGAGAACCATGGAGAAGATTCAAGCAGCACGGAAAGTACTCATCGGGAGGTGGGACTATCACTTGAAGACCCATGTGCAAGTTCATATACAAACATGTACATTCTTAGAGGAATGCAGAGACAGATACAAACACAAAAGTAGGGACCCCCCTCCCCCCATACACACACACACAAATAAAACTATGAGGCCCACATTGCTTTGTATTTTCCTCAAATGGTCAAAGCTGTGACCAAATGCTCTGTATCTATTTCTGACCTCAGTGTGATGATCTTCTGGGCCACGTCTTTCCCAGGATGGGCAGTCAGGAGCAGGTGTATCTGGAGGAGGAGAGGAGTCGAGTGTTGGCAAGTGTCGATGACCTGAAGAATAGAGTCAGTGAACTGGAGCAACAGCTACAGGAGACCAGACAGGAGGTCAATACACAGACAAATTACAAAATACCCATACACAGAGATATATGACTAGACAAAGGTTACAGTAGCTGTAGAGTTCTTATATGAGACACATTGGTTCTGAATGGATCAAAAATGGTTTGTTTTCAACTCTCAGTGTACTGTCACTGTCTACGTGCCACATTCATGTGTCCTTTTTGATGCAGATGAAGGGGACACTACCTCGTGATATTTATCTTGTCTCTTACTGATCTTGTTATTAACCTTGTTTTTCTATTGCTGTGAGTTTCTGAGTTATCAAATATAGATTTGTTGTATGCCTACAATGAAAAAGTATCTCAATCTTTATCGCAGAGGTTTGTGTTGACGTGTAAAAAAATATAGTCTTTGATCAACATATTCTTGTAATGACATACACATTGTAACAGTAGTCACATCAGTACAGCAGTAACAGCGTATCCTGCTGAGTTACATAGCTTTCTGGAATTCATGCATTTACAATCAGTTTATGTTGACCAGATAAGTAGGATAAAAAAAATGTTTGTCACCCTGGTCAGGTTAACTTTCCATCTCAGGGCTCTAACAGGGATTTGCTGCATTGCTCAGGAACATTCCACAAATCCTTCATATGAAGAAAATTAGCTTGGTGACAAAATATGCCATATTGACATTCAAAATGTTCATTATTAAGGACTATTCCTACAAAGGGGATTATTATTATTATCATTATTGTCCATCCATCCATCCATCCATCCATCCATCCATCCATCCATCCATCATCAACCACTTATTGAAACCGGGTTGCAGGGGAACTGGAGCCTATTTCCATTCTCATCGGGTGAAAAGCAGGGTACACCGTGTATAGGTCACCATTCTATCACAGGGCAGAGCAGTTAGGGGAACAGTGTCTTGCTCAAGGACACCTCGGCACGCTTCTCTGCAGGTGTGGGGATCAAACCTGCAACCTTCAGATCGCCAGGTGACCCTGAGCCATGCCATCCTATTATCATTACTATTATTATTATTATTACTATTATTATTATCATTATTATCCATCCAGCCATTGTCAACCAATTATCTGAAATTCACTGCCCCTATTATTATTACTATATTGTTATTATTATTATTATTATTCATATTATTATTATTATTATTTCTATAAGTCTTGCAATTCCATCACAATTCTGTTATCCTCTGTTTGTATGCTGTAAATTGTGTTTTATTCTCATGCACAATATCCATTACATTGTACGTCTGTCCATATCGGTGGAGAGATGTCTTCCTATTTTTCCCCTGTCTTGGTGCATGGTCAATAACCCAGGTAAGGGAATCACAAAAAAGGTAAATCGGTTCAACTGGATCAGAAGTTCATTCGAAACGTTTC
>OMLC01097557.1:0-12496 GCA_900302585.1 Regalecus glesne
TCAAGTCTTTAAATTATTCTGTTGAATGCAAAAAGGTACTTTCACATCTCGGCCAATTTAATGGAGTCTTTTTTCAAGAAATGCATTTGCGCATATGTGACCAATCCAGACTGAGAGGGAATTGGATAGGCCAATTATATCACTCCAGCTTTAACAGCAAGTCAAGAGGAACAGCTATTCTAATAAATAAAAAGGTCCCATTTGTGAAGTCAAATATAGAAGCGGATAGCTCTGGACGGTATATTATGGTTACAGGTAGATCAAACACTAGTCATCCTAGCTAATATACATGTGCCCAATTGGGATAATGAGGCCTTCTTAACCAATTTTTTTATAAACTCACATTATATAATTTTGGCAGGAGATCTAAACTGTGCCTTTTCCCATTTAGATCTCGATGTAACTACTTCTTTTCAAATGTTCATAAAACTAATCACGAATAGACTACTTTTTTTATTGATAACCATTTTCTTCCTACTGTTAGTAAATGTGAATACGATGCAATTATAATATCTAATCATGCCCCGTTGGTGATAAAATTAGATTTACTGACTTCACAAGCCACTTCCTGCCCATGGCGTTTGAAGAATTTATGGCTGGGAGATGAATACTTTGTTAGTTTCATTTAATCAGAAATATAATTATTTATAGCTCAGTGGGTAGACTTGTCGTCTGGCAAACGGAAGGTTAAAGATTCAATCCCCGGTCGTGCAAAAACCATGTCGAGGTATCCTTGAGCCCCTAACTGCTCCCCGAGCACCGTATGTTGGCAGCTCACTGCTCCTACACAACAGGATGGGTACAATGCAGAGAAATTCAAGTCTACAGGACTGATAAGGGAATTAATTCAATTTTATTTCATCAATTTAATTTATTTTGATTTCAATTTTATTTTAATTGATATGGGAATCTATGAAGGCATATCTAAGGGGACAAATTCTTTCTTACTTTGCCAAACAAAAAAGGGGGAATTAGCACATTTTAAGAAACTGACATATAACATATTAGGTGTGGATAGGCTTCTTGGCCGGACTCCATCTCCTGGCCTATACGAGCAGAGACTGATGCTACAGACAGAATTTAACCTATGTCAAGATATATGAACATGGAGCAAAAATAGGGAGAATCCTTGCACATCAGTTGCGACAAAAATCCGCAGCTCGGTGTCTATCTGAAACCAATGATGAATCTGGCACCAAACATGTCAACCACTTTCAAATTAGCCAAATCTTTCATATGTTTTACTCACAAGTTATACATGTCAGAATAAGAAAGAGATGCCAATCTGTTTAGTTCCTTGTTTGACACATTAAATATGCCCTTAGTGGAGGAACAAGCAGCATCTGAACTTGAACAGCCATTTACAGAAGAATTCTATTTTGCAGTGAAATCAAATTTAAAATGGCAAATAGATATGGACACAGTTTAGACGGGCCTTCTCTCTATTTGAGATGTCCAAGAATGTTCCTTTGGTGGGAAACAATGTTAATGGGTCTTTTGAACATTTGAAAAAAAAACATTTTGACATTTCCAACTCACACTTTTTCAGATATTTGCAACTCTGTAGTTTTGTTTCCACACACTCTCCCTCCCTCCTTCCCAACTTCACCACCAAACTCTCTTCTAGACCAATTGATTAAAATCCCGCCTCATATCAAGGAGACCATAAGAATATCGTACACTCCACTTAGAATAGAAAATCTGGAACCATTAACAGCAATGAAATACAAACGGGAAGACCACTCTTAAAGACATACATTCATCCTCTATCTGTCTACAACATACTGTTATTTAATTTTAAGTCATTCACCGGTTACATTGGTCAACAAGGTTGGCCAGAATCAACTCTGATATTGACCCAACATGTGACG
The DNA here is from genome assembly GCA_900302585.1 of Regalecus glesne. Classification (NCBI taxonomy): domain Eukaryota; kingdom Metazoa; phylum Chordata; class Actinopteri; order Lampriformes; family Regalecidae; genus Regalecus; species Regalecus glesne. The sequence continues at coordinate 1,872 of OMLC01097557.1, forward strand.
GATGTAACAATGAACCAGCCAAATTAAAACACATGTTCTGGAGTTCTCCTCAGCTGTCTGAATTTTGGGGATCAATTTTCCCCTTTTGGTCTAAAGCTTTAGATATTCTCATTCAACCGTCCCCACTTATTACGGTTTTTGATGTAACACCTTAAGAACTTAACATTGGCAAGTGGGGTAAAACGGTGATAGCATTTGCAACACTACTTGCTAGACGCATTATATTAATGGAGTAGAAAGACAAAGCCCCACCCACATCCAAACACTGGATTAATTGATATAATGATATCATCGATTTAATACTTGAGCAAATCTGTTATCATATAGAGGGCAATAACCTTAAATTCTGTTAGATATGGTAACCTCTCCTCACAATAGAAGACCCCATGGAACATGAAGAGAAAAGTCACGTTACTCTGCCCAGAGGAAGCCAGGGGCCCTCATCTGGTACCAGGCCCAAAAAGAGGACCTGTCAGCGAGCGCTTGGTGGCCAAGTTTGCAATGGAAACTCGCGCCGGCATAGCCTGAAAAAACTACACGAACACTTCTCCATTCTGTGGAAAGACCACCTACATGAAGAAACAGTGGGGTCAGATGCGCTTCCAGACAGGTAGCAGAGAAGGCAAAGGGTCTCAACAGACCAGACCCTTGAAACAGATGCTGGCATTGGGGAGGTGAAATGACACCTGCCCGGGTTGGGAGGGATAAGGAGCCGGAGCTTGTGCAGAATGTGGAACTGTACCAGCTAGATCTGGTGGGGCTCACCTCTAGGCACAGCATCAACTTTGGAACCAAACTGCTAGATAGGGGTTGGACTTTATTCCTCTCTCGAGTTAGCCAAGGTGAGAGACACCAGACGGGTGTGGGGATATTCACAAGCCCTTGGCTGAGGGCCACTATGTTGGAGTTTAACCATGTGGGTGAGTAACCTTCCTACCCCTTAGGATATGGGGGGGGCTCTGACTGTTGTCTCTGTCTATGCACCAAAAAGTACGTCAGAGTATTCGGCCTTCTTGGAGACCCTGAATGGAGTCCTGTGTGGGGCACCTGTAGGGGACTCTGTCATTTTACTGAGAAATTAGGCTCCAGTCCCCCAGACCTGATTTCAGACAAGCGGTTGACGATGGATGGATGGATGGATGAAAGTACATGAAAACAAAATAGAGCAGTCCACTTGAAACTCACTTTGCCCGATAAACAAGCCCTCTATCCATCCATTGTCAACCGTTTATCCTAAATCAGGTCACGGGGGAACTGGAGCCTATCTCAGCATTCATTGGCCGAAAGGCATGGGAACATCTGGAATAGGTCACCAGTCCATCACGGGGCAGAGCAATTTGGGGAACAGTGTCTTGCTCAAGGACACTTTGACAAACTTCTCTGCAGGTGCTGGAATCGAACCTGCAACCGTCTGATTACCAGGCGAGCGCTGTACCCAGTGAGCCATGCTCCTGCATTAAACAAGACCTCACACATAAGATAGACCCTTACCCATAAAATCCCTCATAGCACTTGGTATCATGTTCCATGTCTGCGAAGAGAGATAGAGAGAGGTCCATTGTACATGTCATGATTAGTTCCTACGTTGTAGGAGTGGATTCATCGGAACTTGGGGAATTAAGGCCAGATGCATTTCCTTGACGCCCCTTGGTAGGTTTGAACCCACTGCCTCTGGCTCATCAGTTCCCGCGGTGCAAGCTCTACCCCTTAAGCTACAGCAGCCCACAAAGCGAACCTCGATATGAAAAAGCTGACTGACCAAAGGCACTTTCCCTAAATTGAACTACACAGTCACTTCAATAGCCCGCCCTAGCTGACCTGTTTGAGTGTTTCTTTTCCAAACTCCCTTAGAGAAGGTTGGGCAAGATCATTGTGGATTTAATGAATCAAGGTAGAATTTGCATATTTCACTACATTTTCCCAGCTCAGCATATCGTATTTCTTCAAAATTTTTAGGATGGTATGAATTGGGCTTTGTGACTAGAATTTTTAAGTTGTTTGTAAATACTTTCAATAGGCTTTGGTGTTGACTTACCTGCAAGCCTCCCACTTAATATAAAATAAGTCAAATGTAGTATAATCATGGCATTACAATTTAATTTGGTTGACTCAAAAGTTATTCAATAGCTCACCCTAATGTTTCTAAATTTAGACAGATTAAATCTAATTCTATTTACAATTCTTTTCACTTGTTTCATTAAAGCTGTGCTGAAAATCCACAATGATTTCTAGATATTTGAACTCATTTACCACTTCCACCTTTGTTCCAAGTACAAATACAAAAATCTCGGCACTTGTCTTTTTTTTAAATACATTTTTGATACATTAAGATACAAATAAGAATGTCCCTGGCAGTTCAAAAGGTAGGTGGTCATAGCAGATGACAGTTCGTGTGCAGCTTGATGTTCATTTTTAGCATGCACATACACAATTCTATCATTGGCATACGTCTGCCAAGTTACATTAGATGGACAGTTATATGGTAAATTGTTGATATAAAGACTACACAAGAAAAGCCTAAGGACTGAGCCTTGAGGTAGACTATGCCAAGAGTGCTATCAGAAATTGCAGATGTGGAGTCAAGTACTCTAACACACTGTTTTCTAAGTGAAACATAGTAATGTATTCATTCTGCAGTGCTCAGTTAAAGGTTAAAATAAGACCGTTTTTGCCATCAAACCCTGATGATTTACTGTGTTGGACTTTTCTTAAACCAATGCAAACAGTTCCTACAACAACAACTGCATCCATCTTAGACTTTATGTTTTCTAAAAAGCGGTTTACCGTCTCAGTGGACTGGTATTTGCTAAAGCCAAACAGTATAGGATGTAAGGTGTACAGATTATTGTTCAAATGGTTAATGGGAAACTGCAACCCTTGTTTCCACAATCTTAGAAACTGCGGGAAGAATGATTATTGGTCCATAGTTCATAATGTCGAATCTCCTGATTTATTCCAATTTCAAATAGATTCATAGTTATTTCCTCCAGAACCTCCAGTGACCAAAGTTTTCCAGTCATCATGGCGAATTGCCTGATCCAAGCCTCCCTCCATCGTTTTTTCTATTGTCGTATCCACTTTGGGTATTTGATAAAACGGAACATCTTTGTGTTTTCCAACTCTCTTGTTGGTGCCACCCACAGCACAACAACTGTCATGTGTTTTTAAGCCTATAAAGTATATTTCCTTTCGTTGCTCCAATTTATGATGCCAATCGCTGATTTGCTTACGAATGGATTTCAATGCTGTCAAGTACTACATGCTAACGTGCGTGCGCAGCTTTTGCACACGGCAAGAACGTAAACAAAAGCAAGCGATCTATCATTTAATGGTTTGTCTGTGTTGTTTAGATTAATAAATCAAGATTATTGCAAATTTGATGGCCCCCGCATACTGCCGTATAGAAGCACTTGACAGTATTCAACGAAATTAAAATGCAATTCCGTCACAACCACAGACGCAGTTGAACTGAACAAGATTTTCAAATATCAACTGAATTATCATCTACAGTATAAAACTAACATGAAAAAAATTGGAAACAATTGCATGAAATCGTTTAGTTTAGAAGAGTAAACTAACATCAAGTACTGAAATTGAAACTAATTTCACGGAGTTTTTGGAAAGCTATCTGGGTTAGCGATTTGTGGTACCTAGCTAAGTCAGCTTGCAAATCCAAAACTTTTCTAGCCACCCTAATATTTTAAACGTGAATGCAAACACCTTATAGAAGAGCAAATACAATCATCCTTACCTAAAAAGTTTTTCTTTGGCTTGGCTTTGCGTACCAAAGCGAACCCAAGAATCCATACTGGTGTAATCCTGCGGTGCTGGGATTCAAGCAAAGCTTGTAAATTAGGGAATCTAACTAGTGTCTCAAACAGTCAAGATGAATCAATATCCAATCAAAAGTATCCTAATTCACAAGGATTGTCACTAATTCCAAAACACTACCGACCTACATGTACAAATAACATAATATTCTTTCTGACAAGTGTAAAGCCTGGACTTCTTCTGTATTTCAACATAACGCAGTCTAAATGAAACCTTGGCACGTTGCTGCCCTCCTAAGGTCAAAATAATAATGTTGAGACTGAAGAAGTCACCTGGTGAGTGACGAAACGTTTCTAAACAAACTTCTGATCCAGTTGAACTGATTCACCTCTTTTTTGCAATAATATTGAGAGTGTCACAAAAAGTGACACTCGTTTCGGAATGCTTTTTTTCAGCTCAGACTGATGAAGACAACTGGTGAGTGACGAAACGTGATCTCCATACCTGGATTATTGAGCATGCATCAAGACATTGAGAGTGTCTTGATGCATGCTCAATAATTCTGGTAGTAAAATTACAAAAAAAAATGTGATTCGGTTTAACTGAATGAGACGTTTATTCAGAAACGTCTTCATGCATGGTCAATATTCCAGTTAGGTGAATCATGAAAAGTTAAATTGGTTCAGCTGGATAAGACGTTTATTCAGAGATATTTAGACACTCAAACAGATGGAATCTTCAGTCTGAACTGATTTCAAGCATCCATCCACACCTTTATAAACTGTATAGTTGCATGTTAAACAACTGTGGGCTAGTTTCATATGCAAGTTGGTTGGTGATTGCATATTCAGTGGTAATGAGCAATTTTCAGAGAGGGTTAGGGAATAGGGCCATCAATGTTAAGGCCATCTATGGCCATTTGCTAGGAGGGAACGACCATCCTTGAACGAAGGCAGGGGACGACTACATCAGTCATCATTTTACAATACCCGATTGCAAATATTACCTTAATCCTGTGAATAGTGCTCATTACCACTGAATATGCACTCAATGACCAACTTGAATATGAAACCAGCCTTATGTTGGCTATGAATAAACGTATCAAGTTGAATCACAAAAAGAGGTGAATGGTTCAACTGGATCTGTTCTGCCCTCAGTTTGAGTTCATGCTTTTAGCTCATGTTTAAATCTTTATTACATTGCTTGCTTCTATGTAAATGTATGGCATGCTTTTATTTTGAAGGCAGGCATTTACCAGACGCTCTTATCCAGGGAAATGTACATCAGTGCATAGATTCAAGGTACAAAATGTACTGAAGCCACACTAGAACTAGTTAAAGATCGTAATGCCAGAAGCAGACCACATGTGGTCCCATTGATCAGGACTTCAACCCTGCAGGCTAGTACGTAGGTAGTGCACCCTTTTGCTGTTATGATCTTCTGAACACATGAAATTATAAAAAATAAAATTTACTTGATTTGAGCTTTTTTCAAGATGAGGTCATTTCCCGCCAAATTATTTGCAGGGAAGAGGATACATCACCTGTTTCTGTACTCAGCTGAAGAGCGGGACCTTATTTAAGGAAGTTAGACTGCCTCATCAACACCACTGAAGAGAATGAACACACGTTAATCTTCTCCGACCAAGGTACAGGTAAGCTACTCTCACTTCAGTGTCTTGAGGTTAAATGGCAATTTCATCTGTGAAAACTTAAATGAGTTGTTAGTTACATGTTGCACTTAAAATATTCTTGTCATTCTACAAATCACAGCACATGGAATCACCGCTGGTTTGCTCTTAGCCAGCTGCTGTCCTTCTCCCTTTGATAGGCTGGCTCACGGTTTGGAAAACTCCCCTGCATTGACAAACATCCAGTTAGGATAACCACGCATAACCAGATTGTCCCTAATATTCTGTAAATAGTAATAATAATTGTTCCCCTATCAGCCCCATAAGCGGAACCTTGTATTTCTCTGCATTTGACCCATCCTACTGCATAGGAGCAGTGAGCTGCCGCCGTGTGGTGCTCGGGGAGCAGTTAGGGGTTAAGGGGTCAAGGACACTTCGGCATCCTATATGCAGGACCGGGGATCGATCGTGTAACCTCGATTGCCAGGAGACAGTGCCGCTCTACCCTCTGAGCTATGCCGCTCCCTAGAAGGAACCGTGATTAATAAGGATGGTGAGGCTAAGGCCAGAAGTATCTTTAACGAGGTGGGAACGTATACTGCAGAGGCAGATAACCTGGTCAAACATCATAGAGGCAGATTAAGTCATGTTCAGTTCCTACCAAGCCCTGCACACTTTTACGTCTGGGTAAGATTGAGACACCTTCCTGCCCACTCCTTCTCAGAGAGGATACTAAATTAATCTCAGTAGCTGCCCAAAGGCCCTTGGGGGAAGCTGTGGGGGACCAAAATTGGGTGAATGACCTGAACTTATCCTTCAATAGATTTGATCAGACACCCGACCTTCTCCTGACCCAGTCCTCACTGCTGCAACTCCCCTCATCTGCACATCCATCCATCCAAAATAATTATAAAAACAACCTTCATCCTTTTTCCACAACACCATGCCCACAGCCCCATCTCACGGTTCATATCATCATCCCAATCCTCCCTACCCAACCCTAAAACACACAACACTCCCTACTGCTTGAAGGTTTCCCTCACAACACTCAGGCTAAGGAACCAGCTCGGGAGGATCAAGACAGGGGAGGCCACAAGTCCACATGGCATCAGCTTCAAGCTCCTGAAGTCCTGCGCAGACCAGCTGTGCAGGCCTGTTGAATATTTCCCCCAACAGAGTTCTCTCTCTCCTGGAGAAGCCTGGGAGCACCGTGGGGATCTTGTCGTTTGGTTTCTCTAGTGCTTTCCACATAAAACAGCCTGCGCTCCTGGGGGACAAGAGGATACAAGGTGGACCATCACCTCACATCATGGATCTTAGACCTCACCAACAATCCACAATGTGTGCAGAAAACGGGACTGTGTTCGACATGATTGTCTGTAGTGTAGGGGCCCCACAGAAAATATTGGGGGCAAAATAGGGCCCCCCTTACTCCATCCTCTACGCTGCAGATTTCTGACATAACTCACCCACCTAACATCTACGGAAGTTCTCTGATGACTCTGAATTGTCGGCCTCATCGCAGATGGGGATGACAGGGGCGGCAGAAAAACAATTCAGGTCTTTGTGAATTAGTACCAGCGGAACTGCCTTCGGATCAACATGAGGAAAACCAAAAGGGTTTGTGAGGTGGATTTCTGCGGATTGGTCTGCTGGATAAGAAAACATCTTGGCTGCAGATAGAAGAGACTCAATAAATTGATCAAGAAGCTCTGATCAAGCTATGCCCTGGGATGCCCCCCTGACACTGTGGAGGTAGTGGGAGAAAGAAGGATGATGAGACTGCACTGGAGACCTCCTGCAGCAATAGTTCGTTCCATTCAAAGTGTGTGAAGGAGCATCATCACAGCTCCTTTCGTGAAGCTATTGGACTTTACAAACAACATCGTTCTTCCCGTAGATCATATACACATCAAAATTGGACTTCATACCATGCATCTTTCATTTCAATGTCAATGTGCAATACCAATATTTTTAACACGATTTGAATTATAAATGCTATCTAAATTCACTGTGTAATAGAAATATTACTCGTGTGCAACTGAGTAAATTATACTGCCAAATATGTTTTTTTTCCGTTTTCACTGTGTACACTGTTCCCATTATGTACTAGTGCTTATTTGCCCCTTTGCTCCTATTTTATGACCTTTTGCTCGCCACTTTGCAGTTGTAACACTGCAAATTACCCATTGCGGGACTAATAGAGGAATATGTTTTTGTCTGTGTGGCTGTTGACCATAAAAAGGATTTTATGGATCAATGCAATTATCATATTTCATATACTTCTTCTGCGATAAAGTTAAGTCAATTTTATTCGTGTTGCTCATTTTCAAAAATGATAAATGTTCCCCAGTGGACAATAAAATAATACAGTTGCATCCATTCTAAATGCATCAAGATGCATTCAGAATATGACTTCAACTGACAAATTCGTTACTCAACTGAAGATGAAACCCCTCAAGGTGATCTTTCAGCTTCTGTCTCACATCCTTTTTCATTATCACAGCAGTTTTGCATAAATTAGACTGAAGCTCACTATGCCCATAGTAAGAAACATTTTCAATTGTAACTTCTCTGGGTGCATCGTCTAAACCGTGTCCATCATTATCCACTGTCAACTGTCCAAAATCCCTTTGAAGACCCACTTCCGAAACCAGCAAGGTTTGTGAATCTTCAGCAACTCTTTGCATCCAAACTATACTTTCCAACTCATCCTCAGAAGGGACAGACACAAGACAAAGTTGGCCTTCGTTAGTGTCTTCTATCCACAATTCATTTTGCGCCAGTTCACCGTGATCTTCTGGACCAGTGTGTTCAGTCTCCGGTGCACACAAGTCCGTGAGTTGCACACCCTGAAGAGAGTCAAGGCCAGAAGGCAGGGACAGAACGTGATTGTCACGCTGCGGCACCTCAGCGGATATAATTGGATTAAGGCCAGCTTGCACTTGGATTTGCAGCAATGCTTGGGGAACAGGTAGCTTTGTGCCAAGTGGCCTTTCAAGCCTAATTAAATGTTGGCCTTCACCATCACACATCGTATCAGCAGAACAATGGTCGTTTTTACAAGCTCCTTTTGATGCTCCTACTCCTGCGGCCAATAGTTCATTTTTTATATCATATAATTGCTCTCGGACACGTTTGGCACATTCTCCCCCTCTCTCACACCTCAATGAGCCATCGTGCATTGTCAGCTCTCCATCTTTCCTCGTCTCGGAAATTGTGTGTGTGACTTGACACGAATTGCCCTCCCCACCTCTCCCACAACATAAGCAATATCCCCTCTTCGGTTCCGCCCTGTGGTTTGTATCCGATGGTATCCGAGTAAAATACCCACCCTGATCCACCTGCTCCCCAGTTCTGTGATCATATAGCCTGGTGTTCTCAGTTTCTCCATCAAACTCTCTCTCCTTGCTAGCCCGATAAAAACCTCTACCTCCACCGGGTCTACTTTCCCTACACTGTCCTGTCTCAGGCCCTGACCTCCAACTTCCATTACTTTTACATCCATCTTTCGAGAGAAACATGACCTGCTTCACGTGCTTTTCACGTAGCTGCAAGAGGGCACTACGTAACCGGTTTTCCCTCCGCCTGGCTGCATTCAGCTGTCGTAAGGCCTTCTCCAAGCAGTCAATGACTCGGTCATAACGTCTCCTCCACAGCAAGGGGCAGAGCTGAGCATAGTTGTGCTCTTTCACCAGGTAGAATCCAGGAGGAGGAGGCAGCCGTCTCATGTAATTGGAAGGAGAAAGAGGACGCGGAACAGGTGTAGACTGAAGATGAGCTGTGGGAGGCTGATGATGGTCCTGCTGGGGGAAGACTTCGATACCCACGGCAACTTGATCATGTTCTCCCGTTGGCACCGAGGCACAGAAATCCTCGCCATCTTTTCTCTCAGCTTCCTCCGTGTCTTCTTGAATGGCATCTTGCGCAGCTGCCCCTGCTTTCAAAGGTCGAGGTTTCGTCCTGAAAATTAAACATTGACTGATCAACTTTCAAGATTATGGAGTCACTTTTTTTTAGCCTTTAACTTCAACAGAAAAAGAAGCAAAATAAAATAACTACGGTTGATTGCTTAATCCACAAGACTTCAAGACAAAGAAAGTAATCATTCTTCTGATGAAAATACTACTAGTAACAAAAACATTATTAATTAAAAAAGAACATATTTGATTTGATGAGGATATCTAAAATGTGAATGAAATTTATTTTGGTCAAAATATTACCATTAAAGAGATAAAATAAAGAATTTGAAATGCATATTGAGCACAATTACCCCTACTTATTTTGTGTGAATGGTCGAGCGGTAAAGTAGGGCAGCCATGGCTCAGCAGTAGAGTATCTTCTTACTACAAGTCAGGTGTTGGTCTATCTCACCGTGGGATGTCCACAAAAGGGCATCAAGCTTTAAACCTCCTTGCTTGGCAAATGTGAAACGTACGTTGTACAGTGCATGGAGTGGTCAATAGAGTAGAAAAGCATTGTATAAAAATGAGTCTATTTACCATGTAGAGCACGCTTCAGTAAATGACGAGCCAGGAGCTGCAGGTTTAAACCCGCTACTGGAAGTTGGGAAGGGTGTCCAGCCTTGGGCCTCTGCCCAGAACATGGGGACTAATCATGATACCTCTAAAAGGCCTCTTATTAACAAAAAGAGGTGAATCAGTTCAACTGGATCAGAAGTTTATTTAGAAACATTCCGTCACTCACCAGGTGACTTCTGCAGTCTGAGCTGAGAAGACACAGCCCCCCCCCTTTAAACAGTACCTTGATACCACACATCAATAGGCTGGGTTCATATGAAAGTTGGGTAATCAAGAACACATTCAGTGGCAATGAGCACAATTCACAGAGGATTGGGGAATCTTTGAAATCATGGTATTGTAAGACGCCGATAGGTGTACTCTCAGGCCACCCCCCCTATTCAGCGAGGGTCGCTCCCTCTTCACGTAGATGGCCTCCTTCACCCCCCTCTCAAACCAGCGTTCCTCCCTATCAAGGATGTGAACATCATCATCTTGAATGAGTGGCCACTCGCCTGTAGGTGGCGGTAGACCGCAGAGTCCTGACCCGACGTGTTGGCTCTCCTATGTTGCGCCATCCTCTTAGCCAGCGTCTGTTTGGTCTCCCCGATGTACAAGTCACTGCAGTCCTCCTGGCATTTAACAGCGTACACTACGTTACTCTGTTTGTGCCGGGGGACCCGATCCTTGGGGTGGACCAACTT
>OMLC01097568.1:0-11251 GCA_900302585.1 Regalecus glesne
TTCAACATGCTCCCAATTAACACAGTTCCTCTTCCAGATACCTCGTTAAGAAAGTTTTTGTACAACTTTCGAAAATTATTTATGGATGTCTTCTGTCTTAACTCTAGCTACAGACTGTTCCACAAGTCCACCCCACAAAATGAAATGCACATACTTTTCATCTTAGTTCTGACACTGAGTTTTTTAATGTTTAGCTCTTCTCTCAGATTATATCCACCTTCTCTTTCCCTGAACATTTCTTGTATATTTTTGGCAATTTAATGTCATTTTACTGAGTAATCAAAATATTGATTTATGTTATAATGGGCAATCGTATACATTAGTGAAACAATAGCACATACAGATTCTGTCGCAGCATTGTAGCAGTTTAGGGAATGAACAGATGGACCCCTCTATCACCACTGTCATATTACAGATCTGCAGATTTGAACACTGTATGCAGCGTATCCAAAATTTTGTTAAGTGTGCTATTGTGTAATTTTGGACCAGCTGGCAAAATTCAAAACCTATGATGCCATTATAATTTATTTATTTGTCAACCACATATTTATGTTTACTGTTCATAAAGCCTATGCACAGACCTAAATTTATCAATATGAGAGTCTACCATCACCAACCAACATCTGTGCCAAGGTGCACTGTCACCGGACATCTGTGATGTGCTCCAACTGCCAGATTTGGTTGGAAGTTGTGGCGGAATTATAGAGTTTAAAACATAAGGTGGCCAGGGGGTGGCCAAGGCTACTTCAGGGATCTATAAATCTTGGTGGAAAATCAGTGTGTATAGCCCAACCCAAAGTCTAAGGAGCATGAATCTATCCCGTGATTGCTGATTAGAGATATAAGTTATAACTCTCTTAACTGAAGTTTTTCAAAGTGGCAGATTGTGTAATCCACTAGGGTTTCTTAACTATAATTTTTTAGTATACTACCGATATCCAATGTCTCTACCCTGGAACTGGAGCTCACTTTCTTACACACATGCACACAACTGTGTTCACATACTGGAGATACTTGGGTCACTTTGTTTTCATGAATATATAATCTGAGTCTGGAAGTGTTTTAGACCCAGATTATATCTAGATTATAGTTATGTCTGTAGAGTGAACTATTATCCTAATGTTAAACTGAAGCATCCAGGAGACAAAATAGTGTTTTTGTGATAGAATTTGCCTAGTTCATTTATGGAAGGAAATTTATGAAAAAAAAAACCAACAACAATGAATTTGAAATTTCAGCTATTATTAACTTGTTCAGAAATCTGATCCATCCAAGTCAAACAAATGTGGGTTGCTTTTTTTCGTCTGGCTGAAAACACAAGATGTCCCTGCACATAATGCTAACAGGAAGAAGCGGATAGTGCTTTGCAATTATTGTAAAGTTGTTTTTGTTCAAAAACATTATTTCTCCTCAGACCCCTTTTAAGTTGCAGTAAGTGCATATTTATTTGACACACACGCCCTGCTCAGGAGTAAGTAGCTATAATGCCTTACCCTTTTACAAAGGCAAATAGGCTGTCTGCAAATTGTACAATCTCTTGAGTAACATTATCGGATAGATAGCAATTAAATTCAAATATAAAAATCTAACCAGGTTAATGGATTTCAAACGGCTTAATGTTAGCTGGCTGATCACGGACAGCTGTACTTGTACTCACTTAAACTAAACGCTCATGTACTGAAGCGTATGACACTGCAATGTATGTGTTAGCATTTAGTACAAGTGCACATGTAAACAATAATGCTGGGCAGAATTGGGAACTGGTCTCTCTTATCTGATTGTATGTTATAGAGCCACATTACTGATATGCATCCCGATAGTATCCCAACATATGTAAAAGTTGTTCAGGAAACCCAAACCCAACACTAAACCTTCAAACTTACATCAATGTGATAATTTTATAGCAGGTCTGCAACTTGCATTAATCGTTTCCTGGACTTGTGAGTTATGGAAATATTCTCTCCTCTTTGTCCTTGATTTGAAGATGTGGCACTGAATGGAAACATTTCTTTCAACAAGAGGTGAAATGAGACGTCAATCAGCAGTAAACTACCAGTAGCTAATTAGTTATTTTAGGGTGGCACCCGGGGTGGCCAATCAGATATTGGGGTCTCAAGTGCCATCCCAGACATTTTTTGGCCTTCGCTACTGACTGTGGGCTCTTAGTAATGATTTTATTCAGGGCATTTGCACATTAGTTATGATTGCATCATAGCATGCGAGTACAATTGGCAGGACAGGACATTTTTTTGACACATAGTGGACCAGCTTTTGAATCTAATTAAGTGATATTGAAAGCACTGGATTAAAAGGATGGTGAATGCAGCAATGATTAAATTAAGAAGCGTCAGTTAAATTGTATTGTTTAAATTGCATGAAAATAATTTATGTCAAGGAAATCAAATAGAATAATACATTATTTTGTTATTATTTTAACTTGATGGGATTTCATTTGATGTAATCAATTTTATTGATTTTATTTATTGAACCATTCAATGTAACATTTTATTAAACCCATCATTTAGTTTGATAACTATTTCATCAATTTAATGTTTTTGTTCTTCAATTCAGTTTCTCATTGTGTTGAGCATATATATCAAAACATTCCACAAAGGTCCACTGACAGACATTACTGGGTATGTGCCAGCTATTACATCCTGGTTATACTATTCGGAATGATAACCTAGTGGGGATTAAAGATGGATTAGATTGATTAAACTGATTGAGATGGAGACGCTTTATTGCATGCTACATCATAGCTCAGGAGGTAGCGCGGTTATCTTGTTGCCGTAGGATAGGTAGGTTGATCTTTGGTTCCTTCAGAAAGCATGTCAAAGTATCCTGGAGCAAGACACTGGACCCCTAATTGCTTGGGACAACAGATGAAATTTAGTCTGTTGGCCAAATCTGGAATATTTATATTCTAAATGTAAATTAATATATACTGTTGCTATAAAAGAGATCATTGTTATTATTATTATTAGTTGTAGTGGTAGCAACAGCAGCAGCAGCAGCAGTAGTGTTGATTGCTATTGTTATAACGGCCGCACAATGAAATTAATACAATACATCAATAGAAAAGTGAGAAGAAAATAAGATCAATAATAGAAACAAGAAAAATGAAATAAATGACCAATATAAATATAATGAGGAAGTGTATTCTATTCTTATCAATAGATGTTATATATCATGTCATATGCATATGTCATTAGGCTGCAGTAGCTCGGGGATAGAATGCGCACTTCGGGAACTAATGAACCGGAAGCTTTGCATTTGAACATCCATGGGATGTCAGGAAGGGCATCTGGCCATAACCCCCCCTCCCACACACACACACACAGACACACAAACCTATTTTGGGATGGACTGGTGATCTGTCCATGCTATTTATATAAACAATTGATGTTGATGAAACATGTTGAAAATCCATCTGCTTTCCATATTTCCCATACTACAAGTCACTCTGGAGTATAAAGTCAGTCACATAAAAAAATCATATTGCAAAGGAAAAAATAAAGCTACACCATAAAATAACTTCAGTACATAAGTCGTATTCATTTGGTGCTACTTTTTTCAAATGAATCCTAAGATTAGATAGTCTAGTGGCCCGAGTTGAAATGCTGTGTTTTGTCCAACAAAATGACATTGTATAAAGTTGCAGTTGCAGGACTAGCTAGACGTGTATACAAAGTGACAAATTATAGTCAGGGAAATGGTGTAATTGTGAATCTATGATAAATCATGTTCATATGCAAAGCTTCAAAATTATTTACGGGGGTAAAGATGCCTTTTGGGGTGGCATGGCTCAGTGGGTAGAGCGGTCGTCTGGTGATTGGTAAGTTACAGGTTCGATCCCCACACCTGCAGAGAAGCGTGTCGAGGTGTCTTTGAGCAAGACACTGTTCCCCTACTGCTCTGCCCTGTGATAGACTGGTGACCTATACAGGGTGTACCCCGCCTTTCACCCAATGAGAACGGAGATAGGCTCCAGTTCCCCCGGGACCCAATTTCGGATAAGTGGTTGACGATGGATGGATGGATGGATGGATGGATGGATGGATGGATGGATGGAGAAGGCTTTTTGGCATATCAGAATAACGTGGTATTTTGTAGGCTTGTCTATACCCGAGTTTCAGCAGGTTTTCCATCCAAACAGTCACTGCATAAGGTGAATTCACAGATTAATAGGTCCTCTATAATTGAAGGGGTTCATTGTTGTTGTTTTTGGATCATCCCCTTTTATTTTAACTGGCACTGAACAGTCCCCCCTCATTTCATTTGCATTAATTAAGTAAAAATCAGTGAAATCAGCGGGTGTGGCTGGTTGGAATGAAAAGGAGTTGCTGCTAAACTAATATGGGTTACAGTTAAAGTCAATGTAAAACAAAGCTTAAAAAATAGAGGCCTGTTTTACATATCACAATTAGTCTTTACATAGGGGTGGACACAGATCTAGATGGAGCTATGGGGCCAGGAGAGAAACTCAATTTTGAGAGAAGTGGTACAACATTCCTTTTTATCCCTCGGGGGGAAAATGTTAGCCAAACTGAAGCCAATGCACATTAAATCTAACTCTCAAATGGAGGTCACTTTGGATTAAAGCACATGCTAAGTGAAACTGAATTTAATTGAATGTTATGGGGGCTAAATTACCGTTTCAATTGCTGAAAAATGAATAAAAGTAAAAGTATTGATAAAATAATGAACAACTGATCACATGCATGTCGTGGTCCATTCATGTGTTGGATGATTCTTTTAGTCATAGATAGATAGATGGATAGGATTTGAGTTATATTTTTTAATCAATTTGGATATAATAAAAACAAAATTTCATACCTCTCTTATTATATATCTATAAAAATATTAATTCCACAGACGGTATGGGGAATGTAAAATGTTCAATCAAAAAAAAAAGAAATTCATAGTTGAATACATTCTTCTCCCATCCCCATTATCAAATAGGCTCTTCATTTTAATAGATGTTTAGTCCAGAAGGCTCAGTAGTGGATTCTCACAACCGAGAACCTCCTCCTCCTCACCATGTCGGCACTGCACTGAATTACACATCGCAGAAAAAAATTGACACTGCTCCAAAACTTTGGCTTATACTAAGCCATCTCACCCAGTATTTCCCAACTACGCCATTAACTGCAATGAATGAAGTCCAAATAGCTTATTTGGAAGGGTGTCTCACCGAGGAGCTCAACATCCGAGTTTTAATACTAGGTTTAACCAAATAGGATTGATATCCCTATTCAATTTAAGAGAGAGCATGGCCTAGTGGCGAGAACTTTACCAAGTGTTCGAAAAAGAAACGGTCTCCATTTATCTGTAAGCAACCACGTGTCCCACAAAAGTGCACTTGGTCCCCATACCAACCCCAGTGTTTTAGTTGCACACTCCATCAGAGAGGTCAAGTCCCCATGTCATGATTAGTCCCCATGTTGTGGGGTTGGACACAGCTCTTAGATGGGTCTTGGGGGATTAAAGTCAGGTGTCCTTTCTGACGCCCCATATTGGGTTGGAACTCGCCGGCTCTGGCGGGTCGGTTCTGAGGTGTGGGCTCTACCACTGAGCCACCGCAGCCCCCTACATGACTGAGATTTCTGTACGCAGTCAACAGAAACTTTGTTTTCACACACGGTTGCATTATTTGATCAGTGGGCAAATTCTGGTACTGTGTAGGGAAAATATATATTAATTTTCTCTCTCCATAGCCAGAATGTGCCACCACAGTCATATCAAATATATATTCATGACTCAAGTGGGCTCTGGTCAATGACTGCCAGTAAGAATTGTGACTAGGGACAGGAAATGAATAGAAAAGTCTGGTTTCTTGCTTGTTTGTTTCAATGTTGAGGTAACATGACCCAGGGGACTGATGTAGAGGTGTCCCCTAAAAACTTCTGGGAGTTCATTAGTTCCCCTTTGCTGTTCAAGTCAATTGCTAGCACTAAACAAAGGAAATATGTACATATCAACATGGGCACACTGTCATAGCGGTGCAGTGGTTAGCACAGTTGCCTCACACCAAGAAGGTCCTGGGTTTGAATCCCAGACCAGGTCCTCTCTGTGTGGAGTTTGCATGTTCCCCCTGTGTCTGTGTGGGTTTCCCACTGGTGCTCCAGTTTCCTCTCGACATCAAAAAGATATGCAGGGACTGCAGATGTGAATTAGCTTGATAATTTAATGTGTGGTGTATTGAGTGGTGACATCACTGTAAAAAGCTGCACATGGTCCCTAATGAATAAGTAGATGATTGAGTGAATATACGAATGGACACAGAAATAGGCAGGTAGATTGGTAAATAAGCAAAAAAATTGACAATTGAGAAAAATCCCATTTATCTTTCAAGTAATAATTATGATGATTACCTTCTCAGTCCCACAAGGGAAAATTTGGATTTCTCTACATTTTAACCCAACCTATTGTATAGGAGCAGTGAGCTGCCAACATATGGTGCTCAGGGAGCAGTTAGAGGTTAAGTGTCTTGCTCAAGGACACCTCGACATGCTGTATGTAGGACCGGGGATCGAACCTGTGACCTTCTGATTGCGAGAGGATTGCTCTACCCACTGAGTTATACTGAACCCAAAGCAGGGAATCAGAAAAGGCATCCACCCCCAATCCCCCACACCTGCCTTGGGATGGACTGGTGACCTATCCAGGGTATTTTTCCACCATCCATCCAATGAGTGTTAGGATAGACTCCAGCACATCCATGACCCTAAGTGGCTGATGATGGCATAACATGACATCCCTACTATTAGTAGAGCAATGGAACAGAAGTGATTGGCTAGGCTCTGATTGGGAGACTGATTGGTTCATACTTTCTTTTTCTGGCATGTGTGGACACTAGGACACTGAAGTATTTAGTGCTGCTTGCCAATGGCAGACTGGAACCAGCAGGGATGCAATGGTGACAGATCTATTGAAGGCATAGCACATAAGTTTATCGACTTGAACAAGTACATTAAAAAAGCAACCTGAAGAATTGTGCAGATCTGCTAATCGAAATATTGCCTCTCCTGAAGAAAAGATTCAGTTGTCTATTATTTAAGACATTTGTTGGCTCTACGAATCTGTTATGTTGTGGTCTGAATTTAAACACAATAGCAAGTCTTGTGTAGGAATGAACGCCTGGGCAGCCAATTTGGTTTCAATGATCTTTTCATGTATCACTTTGAAATTTGTTTTAGATGAGTGTGTTACGTGTGTTACAATGTGTTATTGTTCTTTCTATCATTATTATTATCATTATTATTATTATTATTATAATAGTTTGTTTAAATTCTAATGCCTGACTGAAACTAGCTAGCTAGCTTATGGCTTTGTCTTGTGGCCTACGCGGGAAAATGCTCACATGTGACACGAAGAGTTCTTGTCTGGAAAGCTCATGACAGTTAAAGTCACCAGGCGTCCATCTTGTGAAGTGTGAAGTGTAAAGGTTTATGAAATCTACCATCAAAACCTGTCTGTGCTGGACGGTCTGTTGTTGGACGGCAGTCAAAACAAGCTAGCCTGGCATACGACGTGGTCCAACTCGATAAAATTACAATCGCTGTGTCACAAACTCCCATTTAATATTGAACAAACAGATTCACATCTTCCACGGTTTTCTACCCACTGCCTCTGCCCACATGTTGCTCATGTAGTTCTTCTCTGAAATCGAGCCGTATCACCGATATCCTGCTTCACACTGGTCTTGAGACAGCCATTGGCCTTCACCAGAGGAAGCTAAACTACTTTGAGTTTCGGGCTCTATGAAAGCTTGGTGAACTAAAAGCAAAATGGAGATGAAGGGGTTCAGCTCTACTGTGGGAGCTCCGCCTGGCACGCTCTTCGTCTGTGGTGAGAAAGTAACACATGGCTCACGTTGGACATCAGACCTGTTCCCTACACACCAGCTTCTACATTCACCAGACAAGGCTTCATGGTTCCCTCCCAAACAACGGATGAAACG
The DNA here is from genome assembly GCA_900302585.1 of Regalecus glesne. Lineage (NCBI taxonomy): Eukaryota > Metazoa > Chordata > Actinopteri > Lampriformes > Regalecidae > Regalecus > Regalecus glesne. Next base: position 7,964 of record OMLC01097568.1, read on the forward strand.
GGAGACACCTGGAATAAGTTTGGAATTTGACTTTGACCGGTAATCCATCAGAATTGCTCTTTGTGCTCCTTGGATAATTCATGATGATATCGGACCCTGCTGAGAATGGACCTGTAACTTGTCCTGGAAGATAGTGGGTCTGGCAGCTCGGAGGCCTCATTGCATTACGACTTCTCTCCATGCATGTGTGTCTGTGCAGGAAGCTTATTGATGAATAGACCCAGGCCTCGTGTTTCATGAACGTTACCCACCAACTCTTCCATTGATGTGGAGGGACCCTGTTGCATTGTCCTGTATTGAAATGGAGTGCTTGTCCGTCTTGCACGACAAATCCCATAGACTCGTCACAGCTGGCTTGTCGCAGCACAGCAGTTGTCTTTAGTTTCTGCTCATTCCTTCTTTCCCATCGCCAGTATCACCAGTCTCACCAGTATCAACAGTCTCACCAGTCTCACCAGTATCACCAGTCTCACCAGTATCACCAGTATCACCAGTCTTCACCGCCAGGCAGACGTTGAACACACGTTTGTGGTGGTGGAAGATTTCATTCAGAAAAGCCTACAGGAACCAAAAGACACCAGAGCCCAGCAGTGTTGGTACCCCCCCTCTACCCCTTCATCTGTTTGGTATTCAGACTGTGTCCCTGCTAGAAGTCACTTTCTGACACTGAGGATGGTCATCTGCAGACACTCTTCCTTCAGGGCCACCAGTTCCATCTTGTAAGTGCTCGTCTTCTCCCCGTCCCCATAAACGCCGGGCTGCTTCTTCGCTGATATTGGTGTGTCCAAGGAGACCGAGCCAGCGGCGAGAATGTCGGCGTGGGACGGCGAAGAGGAGGAGGGTCCCTTGTGGCAGGCGGCAGCCAGCAGTGCAGAGAGAGCCTTGCCAACGTCGTGCCTCGCCCCCTCATTCACGAAACAGTACAAAATGGGGTCGGCCACACAGTTCAGACTGGTCAGTGCCAATGAGACGTGGTACGCCGCAAAGAGGCTCTCCTCGGAGCCACAGTCACAAGGTGCCTTCAGGAACAAGATGCTCCGCCAGAGGAGCAGCACGTGGTATGGTCCGAAACAAAAAAACACAATCAGGATGAGGCTCAGGGCAAGCCGCGTGATCTTGGCCTTCTCCTGCTGCTCCGTGGACACGTTGCAACGCACAGCGGCCAGGATGCCGCGGTAGGCGACCAACATGGCCGTCCAGGGGGCCAGGAAGCCCAGGAAGGTCCTGTAGAGGTTCATCCCAGCCACCCAGTCCTGCATGGGGTACTTCTCAAAGCAGAAGGTGTGGTTGAACTTGTCCTTGAAGAGCTCGTCATGGAAGAGAGGAGCGGAGTTGGCCACGATCTCAATGAGCCAAACTATGGCACTGATCACCACGGCTGGAGCAGGTCGGGTGGAGGGGAAGAAAACGGCGTCAGATTCAACTGTTGCATGATAAAATACGATCATTATACAATTGCTCATATTAGAGCACTGGACCTAAGCGGTCCTGTTATAAATAGCCAGTGCACTTTGAATTCTCAGCCTATGGACAAAAGGAAAGGTTCTTGGCATGCTCTCTAGTTTTACCCTATTTAATGTGCACGAGGAGCCCGTCGGCTTAAAGGTGGAGTAGACCAAAAACGGGAGAAAAGGAGGTGAACATAGACCCCCACCACTGAACAAGCTCTCCTAGAGGGCGACCTGCTGCATAGCAACATGCCGTACTTCTCAGTGAGCATCCTTGTCCGCCACTCCTCCCTACCTGTTTTGACTCGCCGGACCTTGGTGAAGCGCAGTGGGTGGGCCACGGCCAGGTAGCGGTCGAGGGAGATACAGCAGAGGAAGGCGATGCTGACGTAGATGTTGGTGTAAAAGATGAAGCCGAAGAGCTTACAGCTCTCCTGGCCGTGGATCCAGTCGTCGTGCTGCAGGAAGTAATCGATCCACAGAGGAAGTGTGATGATGTAGAGGAGGTCTGCCACTGATAGGTTGATCAGGTAGATGCCCAGCTCATTACGCTGGCGCACCTGGACGGGGAGGGAGCGGTGATGAGGTGACATGAAAGAGAAAAGAGGACCAAGATGCAGTTGTACTGACACACAGAAGGGTTTTGCATGGACTGGTCACGGCTCATCAGAGCCTGACTGGTTGATAGGAAGAATAGAAATTAAATACCAACAGAAATACATGAAGCTCTAGCTGAGGTCTGAGTACTGGTACACAGTAAAGGTCAATGCGCTGTGGGACTGTTGGTGAAGGTTCTATGAAGCAGGCTGCAGTGAGCTGCTGCTAATTGTGAACCACACATGAGAACTACAATGGTGAAGGGTCCCCCAGTGGTGTAGGGGGGTAAGACACCTATGTTCAGTACATCTCTGGGTCATACAGTCGGGGGTTTGAATCCCAGCTGCACCGTCTCCAACCACAGCCAGAGGTCCATAGTTAGTGGGTCATAATTGGCTAAGCCTCACATGGGTATAAGGGTTAGGTTGGATAAAGTATTCTGGGTTCACTAGTGTCCCCCTCTGGGTGGTCCAGGCCTCTTGGTTAAGTGAAGGGAAAGTACTCTGCTTCATTCTCCTCTGACGGCCAAGCACTGTGCTTTCCCCACCAGACCATGATGTGTGGACTAGTGAGGGCTAGTGGTCATGTGACTTGGAGGAGACACATGCTACCACTTCCTCCTTCCTGTTGACGCTCTAGAGGAGCATCAGAGAGACTGACCCAGCATTAGGACACTATAGGGGGATTCAGGTGGGGAGGAAAATGAGATAAAATGTAGAAAAGGGTAAAAAAAGAAAAGAACTACAATGATGAAAAAGGGACTTGGGTGGAAGCCACTGTTCCTGTGTACTGCAGGTGTGTGGTAGCTAAGCAGTTAGGGGCGATGTCTCTCTGCAGGATGTTCCTAGGTTTGCTCCATCCCTTCTGCAAGAAGTCACATGGAGTCAGTAGTCTGATGAAGGTGAATGACTGAACTGGGTTCCTATCCTGATTAAGGTGCCTTAATGTGTTTGCACTAATGAGATCTCAGGCCTGAGAGGAAAGGGTGACCTGTCTAGGGTGTTTCCCTGGATAAGTGGTTGAGGATTGATGGCCAGATGGATAGATGGACAGACAGACAGGTGGGTGGGTGGATGGATGGACCTTATGGTGTTAAGCTAGGGCCTTGAGCCAGTTGCAGTGTTATTGCTAGGCTTTTCAGCAGGGCCCCTGTGTTGTACCAGGTAGACCCTCACATACCATCAGTGGTACACAAATCAGACTGTGGGAATCACTGCATTAAGGTATCAGCATGGCAGTTACA
>OMLC01097573.1:6768-26063 GCA_900302585.1 Regalecus glesne
ATTGTATGTGCGTGTGCGTGTGCGTGTGCGTGTGTGTGTGTGTGTGTGTGTGTGTGTGCGCGCGCGCGCGTATGTCTTTGTGTATTTACCAGTTGCTGGGAGGGCTTTGAAAAGGATGGATGCTCGGAAGGGGTGTAATTAGCAAGTGGGTATCCTGCAAATATTTCCAACATTAAAATGACATCCATAAAACCATCCCATCGACTTGGTCTAAATATAGCGTGTGTTAGTCGTATTTGTCAGACATCATCCATCAAACCAATTGTCATATTTACCTCCTCTTCCGTCCTACCTTGAGTGTCGCAGTGTTGTTTCTTAAAGGATGAAAAAAAGATCATCAGATGTTGGAGACTTTTACGTTCATACCAAGCTCAGCACGTCAAAAATGTCGACGTGTCAACAAGAATCACGCTGTATCACAAACACATCTATTTAAGTTGTCTGGATATGTAAAATCACGTCCCAGAAAAATAGCAGTAAAAGATGTGACAGCCATTTGTTTTCTTTTATTTTCCTTGAGGGATCTGACTCAGGAGCTGCTTGTCAGACATGAATGTGGTTTCACACATTGCTGGCAGTGGGGTTAAAAGCCATTCTTTTGTGTATTTTATTCTATTTTGTGTAAACGGAGATGGTGAAAGCTCAGCAGTAGAGCACACACTCTGTTCTATTTTGCGTAAGTGTAACCTAGCTAGGCTGTTAGGGAACCAGTCAGATACATGTTCTCATACCTTATATGCATGTGTGTATGTCTACGCACTTGACTTGATTGGCTTGCTGTTGTTAATTCATGTGTTAGTACACACAAAAAATACTTTTCCCCTTTTGAGAGACAATGTTTACTACATCATAATGTGAGTGCAGCACAACTCAACAAGTAGGTGGGTCATCTAGTATTTGGAAGATTGTTGGTTTGATTTCCGGTTCCTTCAGAAAACAAGTTGGAGTGTCCTTGAGCAAGATACTGAATCCCTAACTTTTCAAGCCCTGTGACGGAATGGTGACCTGTCCAGGGTGTTTCCTCAGCTTTCACCCAGTGAGCGCTGGGATGGGCTCTAGAATGACTCTGCCACCATACTTCAGATAAGTGGTTGACGATGAATGGAAATGGATAGATGGTGTTGCTGCTCATGATGTTTCTTTCCAAAAACCGAAACGTCTTGTGTGCGGGTGGCTGCACATTCATTCACATGTGTGTATTATCCGTGTGGCACCTTTGTCCCTCTGAGTGTTTGGAACATCTTCGATCTGTTTACAAGGTGTGTGTGAAGGTCAAGTTGACACAGACATGTCAGTGTGTGGCAAGGGTGAGATTTCAAACTGTCACAGCAAAACGCTATCATTGAACATAATCAAATACGAGCCTCTCAACTTCCCCTTTTCAAAAATACTCTCTTTACACATAGTTGTTACCCTGTAGTATGTGTCATGCAAGCACACAATCACAATGTACAAATACAGATTGACAGAGATCGCAGTATTTAAAAAATAAAAATAAACAGTGCATGAGTAAAAAACACCAGACATGCTAAATAATTGCTACTGTCCCCCACTCAACCCCTGACTCAACCACCCAAAAGAGCATAATCCCAGCTGTGAGCATGATGATTAAACAAGCCTCCAAACTACACTGTCATGTGCCTTTTGGGGTTTGGACACGCTGTGAACAGCAACAAAGTATCCGGGCACAGTAAATTGGTTACTCACTGCGGATTTGAAATGAACAAGAAAAGAATGTAATGAGAAACCCTTAGTTTTACCAAACACAAACATAGCACGGTTAGAATTGGGGGGGGAGTATTAAGAAGTGCCGACAAAGCAAAAGACAAAAAAGTAGCAGCATGGCAGTAGCTAAACCATCAGAGTGTGACAGACATACAAAGTGATGAAGAGATCATCGAGAGAGATGATAATACATCTTGTCATTGAGATGGATAGGAACACTCCTGGTGTTTGTGCGTACTCACATGTGTTAGGGTTACATGCTCGCTTTGTGTGGGAGTGTGTGTTTCATTTATTATTCAAATTCAAATGTCTTCATTTCAAACCACCATTCATCCATTGTCAACCGCTTATCCGAGGTGGGTCATTGAGGAACTGGAGCCTATCTCAGTTCTCATTGGGTGAAAGACAGGGATATACCCTTGAAGGGTCACCAGTCTATCACAGGGCAGAACTATTATGGGAACAATGTCTTGTTCAAGGACACCTCAACATGCTTTTCTGCAGGTGCGGGGCTCGACCTGCAACTTTCCGATTGCCAGACGGCCGCTCTACCCACTGAGCCATACTATCCCCCATTTCAAACATAATTCAACAAAATAATTCCCAATATAGTCCAACAAATATGCTCAAAATGTAGCAGGATGAAGTTACTACTCAGAGTTCCCTGCCCTCATTTATTTATTTTGCTTGCTTGTTTTTGAGGTCGGGTGCTTGCAGTGGCAAAGACTTGCTTCCCCTCCAACCATCCTCCTTGACCAACAGAAGTTATTTTAAAAATGTCAGCTGTTATTTTTCCACACAGCTGTCACTCCAGCTTTTTATATAACAGTGCTTTCAGTTGCTTTCAGTCATGTTGGACAAAGTTGAAAACATCTGAATCAGATGATGCTCTCAGTCTGTTCTCCATTTAGGGCTGGTTGGTACTGATGTATTTTCAGCAATCCAGGTATGCAAATTCCAGAAAATGTAATCAGTTCATTTGGATACAAGGTTTAGTGGGAGAAATGTTTAATCACTCATCCAAGTTACTTCACCAGTTCTCAGCTGACTGTAGATATCCCCCAACATTATAAATGTTACAGCAATTTACAGCACAATTGCGTTATGACCAAATCCAGGGATCCATGCCACATGAAAATTTCTCATCCATCAACAGCCTATCTGAAATCAGGTCACGGAGGTATCAGTTACAACAGGGGACCCCAAACTTCCATTTTCTTGGCTACATCAACCAGCTCTGACCAGGGGATCCCAAGGCCTTCCCTGGCCAGTGTGAAGTATTATCCTTCCACCTTGTCCTCGCTCTACCTTGTGGTCTCCAACCAACTGGATGTGCCTGAAACACCTCAATAGGGAGGCGACCAGGTGACATCCTAGATGGCCGAACCACCACAACTGGCTCCTTTCCATGAAAAGGAGCAGTGGTTCTGTCACCATCGTGGATGACTGAACTTCTCACCCTACATGCAAATTACTGTGACCATTAATTGGAATTACAATGGCTACATGTACTACTCACAGAAGATAGAGGGATGAGGTACAACCACTCTTGCAAGGATGGGGATGTGTACATCCTCGGTTTTAACGGGGAGTCAAAGAGGCCATTTATGCAAAGAGGGACCGATGACCCACTGAACCCAGGAGGGGGGCTATGAGTACATCTGTCATTATCCTACTATGCTGTGATGGCAACTATTCCCCAATCCTCTGTGAATAGTAACCATGGCCCAGTAACTCCAGTTAATGGTCACGACAATTTACATATTAAACGGACTGCAGGCTTCAGTCATCATGCCACAGCATTGGTTATAAAAGTGGGGGATACCTGCATTCAGCTTAAACTGAAGAGGTCACTTGGATGTGTTCAGATGAACTGATTCAATTTTCTGGGATGTGCATGGTTCGGTCGTGGTTTGATTGGGTATCTACATAGAGGGGCGGGAAGAGAGAAAGAAGGAGCTTGGATGAAAGAGAGAACGGGGAGGAAGTCCCCGTGCAGAGTTTGTATTTTTTGTTGATTCCCATGTTGTCAGAGCGCTTATTGTAAAGACAATTAATGTATCTAACTGAAGTTACTGTGTGCCTTCTTCATGCAGCAGTGGTGTTGCCGCCAGCTGTAGTTTTTTCACTATTGAGATGCTCTTAGCTAGCTCTGATGGAGGGCCTGGAGGAAAGACTGGTCTCTTTGATGTCATTCCTATTCTGACAGACACACACACACACACACACACACACACACACACACACACACACACTCATGGATTGCCCAGAGCACTTAGTGTCTACCGCAGCTTTACTTTGCTCTTGCCTTTTCTTCCTTTGTCTCCTGTCTGGTTTTGTGTTTTTCTTGTGATTTACGGAGGAGGCTTTTGGCTTCTCATCAGTGTATCTCCTGTTTTCCTCTTCACTCGTCCTCTCTTCTTACAGACCACCAACTGCTGTTAATTTTCAATCCAGGGTGGGATTCGCTCATAGCACAAAGGACTACACAACATGAGTGAACTGGTGAATGGGTTTCTATTGCTCTCTTCCCGCTCGATCGTTCTCTCTTTTCACTACTTTTCATCTCTCCTTCCATCTTCACCCTCTCTCTCTTCCATCATTTTCCACATTTAGACAATGACTTCTCGGGATTGCATGGTTGTGCAGTAGTCATTCTGTACAAGTACTCTTGCTTCACAGCAAGAAGGTCCTGGGTTCGGATCCCATCCCAGGTCCTTTCTGGGTGGAATTTTCATGTTCTCCCAGTGTCTGCATGGGATTCCTCTGGGTTTTCTGGTTTCCTCCTACCATCATGAATACATGCATGTTAGGGTTGATTCTCCTGCCTGTGCCCCTGAGCAAGGCAATAGGAAAAATAACTTGAGTTGGTACTGCAGCTACTCACTGCTCCTATATGATAGGATGGGTTAAATGCAGGGAACATATTTTGTTATATGTATGTATGTATGTACAATGACAAATTAATAAAGCTTCTCATCTCCTTCTTGTATTTTGAGGAGCTGTTTTGCATTCTAATGAACACAAAAATTCTGTCATATTCACCAGGAAACTTTCCCTTTATCTCATCCCCACCCCCAAAATTCCTTCTTCTCTTCTCCTCCTGACCTAGCCTCTCCACTAAAGATATTGAGTCCCGGAGCGGGTCCCTGGGTCTGTTTGAGACTCTTAAGAGCAACCCCCAGGCCTTTTACGTTCACATGACCAAGTATGTACTGCCCAGTGTGGAGGGTACTGACCTGGGTCGCTTGCTCTCCTACTACACCTTGCTGGAGGCTGCTGGCTGTGAGCCCTATGTGACGGACCATATCAAACCAGGGTCCCATATCCAGCTGCTCAAGAAGCTCCGCACTATAGCCAACGGTAAGCCGAGGACTGAATTGATATTTCTCTTTTTTGGTCACTGTCTCTGGAATGTACCTGAGCACAGCTTAGCTGTGTGTTAAAGAGATTGTTCCATTGTTAAATGTCAATTGCCATTGAATATTTCCAGTAGGGTCATGGTAATTCAGTGGGAGGAACTGATGAGCAAGGGCCAGCGAGTTTTTGAACCCAATGTGGGGCATCAGGAGGGGCATCCGGCCTTTATCCCGTAAGCTCCATCTCAGTCCATATTCATCCCCACATCATGGAGACTAATTGTGACATGTGAAACAAACCTCTCATTCCCAGTAAACTGGGCACTCAGTGTGAATCAAACTCAATCATAGATATTTTGGATAGACCAGATCTTGAAATTACTTTTGACTCACATACTGATTCTGAGGTCATTACTGTCCATTAGATATCCTCCATTCACCACCCCACTTAGAAAAATCCATTGCAGGGGTGGGCAACATGATCCAGAAAAGGGAGGTGTGGGTCCAAGTCTTTGTTCCAACCCAGCAATTATATACCTGATTCTATTACTCAACTAATAATCTTTGCCACGGACATTGATTTGTAGACTCATGTGGTCTGAGTCTGCTCGGTTGGAACAAAGATCTACACCGACACTATCTGGCTCTTGTTGCCCATCCTTGTCTAATAGCAACAAAGAGGGAAACATGTCTATTAAAATTTTCATGTGAAACAAAGACGCTCGGACCAAAAAAAAACAGTCACTTTCATACGGAAACAAGTGCACAGCTTGAAACCCAGATGGTCTCATAGAACAAGAAAGAGCACACGATATGCACCAACAGGAATAGTTTGCTGTCAGAGATTATCTCTTCTTCTCTTTCTCTGTTCCCCTTTATTCTCACCAAACTCCCATAAACATATATAAAGCTAAATAACCACAAACCAGAAAAAAAAAAATCCACTCACTTCCCCCTGTACAAAAACAGTGAACACCGTCAGATGTCAGTCTTCCTTGCATAGGTTCTGACAGGTGACAAAATGCAGTGCTTTCTTTAAAGACATCATAGTCAGGATGCCACCTCCTGCAAGCTCAGTGTGCTTTGACTTTGCTGTGTATGGTGTCATTTCTCAGTGAAGTTCAGTAAAGGTCAGCCGGGTGGCAGCTGTGCTTTCACGCCTCACTTCCTCCTTCTGCTCCTGATAACGCCAGACCTTTAGCCACTGACACATCCCACTGCTTAAACACACACACACACACACTGGCTGATATACACATACAGACACAGGATAGTGACGAGAGGTAGTGAACCAGTTTGGTATCTATGTACAAACACAAAGTCCACACGCTCACACACACATAGACCATAACACATACTTTCAGACAACCTCAAACACACGCACAAATACACAAACACCATTTATCAAAATGCAGACAAACAGTCAAACACACCCTCAACCCATTACACAAACACACAGGCCTCTGACTCATAAGTGTCAAAATGCTTGTCCTAATAGACCACATTAACTTTGGTCTTTTGGCACCATGATAAAACGTTACTAATTTTAACGACTACGCCTCCTACATGCTGATATGTGTGAAAGTTTAATTACAACTAAGTAATAAGTTTTGAGTAAGGAATGGTGCAGCAGGTTTTTATTTGGTGTGGTGTGAGTTCTGATCTAGTAAATACTTAGGTGAAAATTATGGATTTGCAAACAACTGGTGAAACTAACCCTGGAACCTTCAGATTTAAGGCCAACGTAAACCAATTATGAATTTTACAAATGCTTTTTTTTTGGGGGGGGGGGCTTGCTTTCAAGTATTGGAGCAGGTCAGTTAGTAATCAGAAGGTTGTTAGTTCCATCCCTGGCTCCACCTGACATGCCAAATCACCCGGGTACAACAAGAAGCAGTCACTAATATGATAGAGGATAGAGGCAACCCTGGAAACAGAATTGGTAGCTGGTTATCAAACACGGTTGATGTTAAAGAAATTATAGGTTTTCTCAATCGCATCTCGCTATTTTGCATAATTTCATGGATTTTCCCTTGCAATATAGGGTGGTCGCAATATATATGGTCAGACACTAAAATTGATCACCTCCCTAAAACAATACACAAATAGTCATTAATAGAATATATTTTATATATGCGTTATGAAAGCATATTAACAAGTAATTATATATAGCTCAGTGGTAGAGTGGTCGTCTTGCAATCGGGAGGTTACAGCTTCGATCCTCAATCCTACAGAAAGCATGTTGAGGTGTCCTCGAGCAAAACATTTAACGCCTAACTGCTCCTCGAATGCCATATGTTGGCAGCTCACTGCTCCTATATAACAGGATGGGTTAAAATGCAGAGAAATCCAAATTTCCCCTTGCGGGACTGATAAGGGAATCCATTTTTTTGTGTATAATGCACATAGCTTTATAAGACTCTAGAACAAATTGTTCATAATACTCCATACCTTTCAGATGCATTAGGCAGACTCACTAACCAGTGGATGGTAGCAGTATAGCCTCAGTCAATAAGCCCTATTAATCAGATATTTGTAAACCTTATAGATGGCCTATAAACATTAATGAATCACTGTAATGTGGACTCAAGACTGTAACTGTGTATTGTATTGTATATGCTTAGTGGTGGACTTAAAGGTTGCTGTCTTAGAAATGCATTACCATAAACTCAAACATGTCTGTAGACATATTTAGTCACATGCACAGACACAGATGCTCAGGGGCCCATAGAAACAAGCAGGCTCCCACGCACATCCAGTTCATTTGATCAGACAAAATTGTGCAAACACTTACCCACACAGACAGTGGGGGCACTCGCACCAGGGCTGGCACACCTATAATGAGGCAGGCAGACAGCACAAGAGACAGCCGGTAACCGTCTGATGTTGAGCGCCATCACAGACATGGTATCACGTGACTGTCTGGGGCGGCCCTCACAAGACAGAGAGGCCAAGACGCCTGGGTGTGGAGTAGAGAGAGCGCGAAGGTGTCTGGGGAAGGGGGCAGGAGGTGAGAGAGGGACTCATGTTGTAAGCTTGTATAATTCTCATCTACTTGTGTGTTTGCCTCTGGCCTTCTGTGTGTTTGGGTGTTTTTAGTGTGGTCTTTGGGTATTCTGTGTGCATGTGTGTGTGCATGACTAAGTGTATGTGTGAGTCTGGCTGTTTGTGTGAGTGTGAGTACATAAATGCTTGCGCATGGAGGATGTGTGTCTGCATTCGCGTTGATCTGTATGTTTTTCATGTGGTTCACACCCGTGTTGACAGAGAGCTCTGCACACAGGCAGACAAGTGTTAAATATTTAAAGCCTGGGTGGACTATGGTGCTGCCACATTAATGTGTCTGTCTGATGACACTGGAGATGAATCATAGGCAGAGCACACACACATACACACACATATGCAGATGTATTGGAGATGTGTGGGTGCTTGGGGATGTAGGCTGCACAAAGACACCCAGACATACACACCTGTGCCGCCAGACAGAGCCACATTAACAGACTCCACCCCACCAGATGGAGACGAGTAGTTCTTGGCATCCTGCTGCCATGTATTTCCTGAGCTTCAATCATATTAGGCAGTTTGTGTAATGGTGTATTGAACATGTTAGTCATCTTCTATAACATATCAGGGTTTATTTTTTTTAATGTTTTTGCCTTTTTCACTTGATGGATCAGCATTTTTGGTTATACTCTCCATGAGTACCCAGGCCCCGCCTGGGGGTAAACATATCTAACAAGCATACTCAATTCTGAGAGAAGCCTTGTGAGAGTCTCAGTGAATCCCAGTCAATGTCTTGAGGCTGAAATCCAACACTGCACCTGCAGGATCTGAAGGAGTGTTTTACCTGAACAGGTCTAAGACAAGGGGTGAACCCCCTGCTTTGCCAGCCTCCACAGATAGGACATGAGATCAAGCTTCTTTTAATACTTGTTTGCTGGAAAAACATCAAGCACAGCATTCAGTCTACCCATCTATAAACGCAGCAGAAGCCTAATCGTCCCCAAAGCAGAAGGAGGAGGAACAATGTCTTGGCTAAGGGCTTTACATTGGCTAAAAACAAAAAGTAATTTGCTTCATAAATACAATATGGATTTGGATCTAAATATTAATATCTATTGCCTGACTGTATTACTCTATGTTTCACCGCTTTTGAAAAGTGAGTTTCTGGTGTCAAGAAGCTTCAAGGTTAAGCTATTCAGACATTATTAAGCCATACATTCCCCCACGAAATGTCAGTAGCTCTGCTTATGTGCACTATGCCTTTTTTACGTCCATTGTGGACACCGTCCTTTTCTATTCCTGTTCTGTAGAGTCAAATATTTTCTGAATCGGATGTCTTATATGATGTTATGGAGGTTTAATGCCTGCTTTGGTTAACGTAAACTCTGCCCTTCTGAGATTCAACTCGAATCGTTTTTATTACACCATTGAGTTTTGACTTAGAGAAAAAAAGCAATAACTCTGTTAGAAAATATAGAATATTCAATATAGACCAACAAAACTTGACCCCCCCCATCTCTTTTACTCCCCTCCAGGACTGGACTATCATAAATTGACTGATGAATCGTTGGATCCACTGTTAGCCCTGGAGCCAGTGTTGACCAGTCAGAATGTGCTGTCCATCTCAAAGCTGGCCAACCGACTGCTTGTGCCTGATGGGGGAGGGGCAACAGTCTCTGCCAGTGCTGTTCATAAAGTGTGGCTCCAGAAGCTGTTCTGGAAAGGGGACCCCCAGATCTTGAAGAGACCACCTCAGACAGACCAAGAGTACCTCCATGCATATGACACCTGTGTCAAGTACCTGGACAGGCTGGTCCCTGGTGATGCTGTCCACTTCCTTGATGACATCACCTTCTCTCCCGAGGCTGCCAGCCATGTAAGTCTTGAGCAGGGGTGGGGAACCTATACAGTAGCATATGAAGCCATTAACAAGGGCACATGGATTATTTCAATTTTTTAAGTAAGATAAATATACTTTTGAATAAAAAACAGCCTAATCGGGAATTAAACAAACATTTTGATTTAAAATAACACTAAAATAATTTGTTCGTCTAAAATACGCTATTGTGTACAACAGCAAGAGAATGCACACCATTGACATGGTCTACCACACTCCTCCTACCTCTCCCCTCTGATCTGCCCATGAGGGCAGCATTATTGCAGCAGTGAAAAGATAGAATGCTAGCTTTCTTTCTTTTTTCTTTTTTTCCGCTTTATGCCAAGAACAACTGACGATGGTAGAAGCAATATTGTCTAATATTTGCCTCTTTCAGTTGTATTGGATAAAACATTTTGGATTTATTCCATGTAAGGACAGAGCTGTGTGAATTCTGCTGTAAAAATGTTTGTAGAACATCAAATGTAAATCATCCTTTTGAAACAAAGCATAAGAAAAGCTTCAAAGATAAGGCTGATAAAGCTGAATCAGTCAAGAGGATAGTGGCCACGTAAGGGAAGCAAAGCAGTATGTTTATAATCTGATGTGCTGCCAAAAAACAAAGATATAGAGGGCAGCTATAAAGTGATGCTGGACATGGGAAGTCATTCTCTAATGGAGAGTGTATAAAGGAGGCTTTCCTCAGCAGTTTGCAGATCATATTTTACAGATTATCAAAAATACATGCATGTTATGGTTAATACTCCTGCCTATGCCCCTAAGCAAGGCAATAGGAAAAAGAACTGGAGTTGGTCCCCAGGCTCTTCAGTAACTCACTGCTCACAGTTACTCCTATACTGTAGAAGTAAAAACATTTTGTTGTATGTACGCAACGACAACTAAATAATTAAATCTTCTAAAGACACGATCATCAACAGGATCAAAGAAATATCCGTTTCTGTGAGAGCAGTAGAGAGGCGCATTACAGATGGCTGAAAACCTAAGGCACCAGCAAACTCTTGCATTGAAAAATGCATCAGTATTCTGTTGCTCTCCCTGATGTTTCTCCCTATTTTTTCTCCTTGTTAAAGTTTTTTTAGGGAGTTGTTCCTTATCAGATGAGAGGATCTAAAGACAAGATGTTGTGTTATTCTAAAGCCCTCCAAGGCAAATTTGCGATTTGTGATAATGGGTTATACAAATAAAATTGCCTTCACTTGACAATTCAGCATAGCTCTTGATGAGAGTGTGGATGTAAATAATGCCCTCTATCTAGCAGTGGCTGGCTAACAGATATTGCTACAAACAAGGGTTGCACTAAATCAATAAGATTGAATCATTTTTATTTTGTGCTGTAGTGATTCTAATTTATTTGCACAGATAATTATGTGTGTGGATGCATGTGTGTAGAGGTCTTTTGGCATCCACTATCTAGACAGGGTGACAAGCAGCAGCAGCAGTAAATAAATAACTAGGTGAATGCTAATTTCGAAAATAAACTAGCACTTGGGTCAGTGATTTATTTTTTTTCTTTGGAAAGTGGTATGGGACATCCAAAGGTTGCTGACCCCTGGTCTAGATTGACGGAGCATGACATAGGAAATCACTGTTTTTATTTAGTTGCTGTTTAAACCTAAAAGTTTTTAGACTAATTTCATAACTTTTTTCTCTTCCAAATACAATTAATTTATGACAGACCATAGGAGACAGAAGTGCAACGTGGTTGTGCATGAAGAAAGCTCTATTTTCTGTCATTGTCTGTAACCGGGGCCAGTGGGAGAGCATCAGACTGACAATCAAGGTGTAATTGTAGCAAATAAGGTAGCCAGCTGGAAGCAGTCTCACAGACAGGATTCATACCTCTGTCGAGGCGAAGGCTTATGCAGATTTCAAACCAATAAATCCCATTGCTGCATTCCTCTCCCCTCCGTTCCATCCTCCAACCTGTCGTCCATCCTGCCTTCGACTACATTTTTAGAACGTCAAGAAGTTCTTGCTGAAGCTAGATATACTACTATATTTGAATCCCCACTCCGTTGCTTCAAAGCATATATCCCTCAGGATCTGTGGGAAAAAGGTAATTGTAAAGCTGTACATGATATGTCAGCCGTGTAATTACCTCAGTCTGAAAAATAGTCCCACTGTGTGGAGGAAATGCCACCATGCCCCCTTATCAATAGTATCCTGCTGGTTTCTTTTACTGGCAAATGACCACCCTGTCTTGTAATTCTCTACCTTTCTTCCTGTCTATCCCATTTCTACCTTTTCCCTCTATCTTTTACCCAGTGACTTGTCAGATTGCTAATTGAGCCCCTTCTACTTCAAGGCCAATTCAACTATGACTCTCAGTAGGCATCGGCCCCTGCTGTGCTTTTTAACCCATAGATTAGCGCAGTGGGAACGAACAAACAAACCCATTACTCCAACACCCCCCCACACAGATACACATTCATTCTCCCTACTTTTCCTTTCTGTAGCTCTGTGACTCCATAAGCCCTCAAAAAGCAAATCTTGACCCCCTCTCTTGCTCTATGAACTGATTGTCTTTGACCTTTTGCAGCCTTGATGGCCGCCAGAATAGATTGATGCTTCTCCCTCGAGGGCCCACACTGGGCCACAGACACCAATTCTAAGTGGAAGCATCCTTACATCCTTGATGTCCAACCTATTTTGAAATCCTAGGTGATGTTATGCCTATTGATGGCTTTGAACACTACCTCTTGTTCTTTAAAATGAGATATAAACACACACACACGCACACAGACACACTCCATTGAAGGGCAATTTATCTGCTGTCTCCATTCGACTGAGTGATCATGCATGAATGACGGAAAGGAATACTAAGTCTGAACAGAGATAGAGAGGATGTTTAAGAGATGTGTGTGTGTGTGTGAGTGTTTGTATTAAAAAGTATGAAACTTCTCAAAGCCAAAGGCTTGCTGTTTTCTCCATGAATGGTCACAGTAGTCTTCAAGCTACACTCACTCAAACACAGGTAGTCCTCAGATCTTTGACTCTGTTTGGGTTGATACATCTGAAACCTCAGTGTCTGTTCAACTTTTGATGTTAAGAAGAATTTTAGGAATATATCCTTCACACCTTGTTCCCACTTTTCTCTCCGTATGTTTTCAACACCTTGTGCTTTACTTTTTCCTCTCCTCTCCCACCCATCTGACTCCACCTGTAACTCCCCTCCCTCTTTCCCTCCCTCTTCCGCTCCTCTAGCTGAGCATCCAGACACGGTTGGAGGTCATAAAGCGAGTCACCAAAGCCTTGCGCCAGCTGGGAGAGAAGAGCAGAAAGAGGGGAGGTGATGACAGCTCAGAGCAGGAGGGAAGAAAGCCAGCGGGGATGACTTTTGATCAGGCCCTGGCCCACCTGCAGCTGTCGCAGGCTCACCTGGAGACTCTCAGCCACACCTTGATCCTGTCACTCAAAAACAGCCAGCAGGTACATCACACCTACCACCTACCTTTTCTATTTGTTCATTTTATTTTCAGAAAGGGAAGTTGTTAAGAGGTAATGTGTAATCTCTTCCTGAGAGCTGACTTCTGTTGTTTGGTGATGTGAATAAAAAGTGAAAAATAGACAAGCCTGTAAAGAGATGGTGACATTATGTTGGCACTTGGAGTATATCCACATCATTTGAAGTTTCTTTCATCTACTGAGAAATAAATAGGACTTTTTGATCCCAGGCCGGCATTAGCTCAGTAGTAGAGCACACACTTTGGGAGCTAGTCACTGCGGGTTCTAACCCACTGCGGGGCATCAGGAAGGGCCTCCAACCTAAATTACTGGGATGGACTGGTGACCTGTAGGCTATTTCTTTGCCTTCCGCCCAATGAATGCAGGGATAGGCATCAGCAGATCTGTGACCTGGTTCTAATAAGTGGTTGAAAATAGAGGGATGGATGGTTATCTTTTCAAGGAATTATATATTAACAGCCATGGCACCAATGTTGTGTCAGCCTTTGATAAATCTGTCGCTCCTTTCTGACATCTAATTCCAACCAAGCCCATAATATGGCTCACTAAAAGCCACACTTTTTATTGAGCATGCATAAAGACTCAATTCAGTGAGGAAAGCCTTAAACTTGTACGTGAGTCGAAGTGAAAGTTACAAGATGGTAGAACACAGGACCCACTGAGATTGATGAATTGATTCAACTTTTTTGTGACACTTTGTCAGGGTTACCATGCATCCTTGAAGACATTGAAATTAATAAAGTATTTTTCCAGTCATACAAAACACCTGGGAAGTGGTCAAATTTACCAAAAGTTCTGGAAATGTTTTTGAGCTCATGTAAACATAAATGCACCCACATACACATACAAACACATATCTTGCTCATACTATACATTCTATTCTCTTGTATGCCATGAAGGCCACCTTTTAGTAGCAAAAGGATTTTGTCTGTAACCAAGGTATCTTGACTGTGTGTTTTGTGGCATATATGCCTGCTGCATGCTTGTGTGTTATTGTGTATGTGTGTTCATGTGTGCTTGTTTGTGTGTTATGTGTTGGTTGCAGTGGTTCTGCTTCACTAAGCTCTTCCCAGGCTCGCTGGGACCAGTCAAGGGTATATTAATGTAAATCTACAGGCTGCTGTTTCAAATCAACCCTGACCGTATGGCCATATATACCATGCTGTATCTCATTAAGCAAAGTCGCACTGACTTACCCTACTGTCACCTTGTTGCTCTGGTTGTGTGTGTGTGTGTGTGTGTGAGTGTGTGTGTGTGCACGCACGCGCATGTTGCATGTGGTTGTATTTGTGGCATTTTGACCATATACAGATCCATACTATGGATGTGAAGGTAGAGATCCACCATAGACAATGTCCCAAATCTGTGAGATGAGTGTTGCTATGCGATCAGGATAGCCATGAGCGAGGGTAATCTTTGGCAAACACGACACACACACACAACTTTGTACAAGTGAGCAACATTGGCCTTGTATCCTGCCAATGCTAAGGGGGGCAGTGGTAGAGTGTGTGCATCAGAATCTGACAAGCCAGAGATAGTGAGTTTGAACCCAGGAAGGGCATCTGGCATTAATCCGCTAAGCTCCATTTAAGTCCATGTCCAACCCCACAACGTCAGAACTAATCATAACATGTAAAAAGGACCGGTGATCTCGCCATGGCTAAGACTACATGCCTGACCTGTTAGATCCTGCAAGCGTTAAACTACATCGGCTATTATGTCAAAACTTAAGTCACGTGTGCACACATCTAGGCACAATCACCGACACCGTACCTATCAAACTTTTCACAGCCCTCTCATTGGAGATGATTGTGTCCTTAGAAACAGATAAAAAGGAAATCTGAAGCATGAAAGGGTAGATAGGTAGAGAAAGATAGATTGAAAGGAAAATCCCCGAGGTTCAGTTTGACTATACTGTAGTCATTTATCAAGTGTACCAGACTGGCTCCTGGTAATGACCCCAGCTCAGCAAGGAGTCTACCACAGGCATTCCGACCTGCAATGAGGACACCAAATTACACACTGCAGACAAAGCGTAAGGAGCAGGTTTTTACCAAAGGAGACTGCGACCAAATGGCTGTAGTAAGAGGATTGAAAATGGTACCCACTTTTGTCGTGGATGTATACTGGTGAAAGAATGTGATAGTTATGTTTTGTTGTTAAGAGCCTTTCCCAAATACTAAAAGCTTTGGGGTTAGTAGTCCTAAAACATTTATTTCAGTAGATAAGGACCTATAATAGTATTCAAAGTCAATTGTTGGTTGCAAAAGCAAAAAGAGCTTACCTCTGGATAGATTATAGACCCTCTAGAGAATTGAAGTGCTTTATAAAATTCATCATACAGTAGATGCACTGGGGGGCATGGGGCTCTCTCTGTCTCTCTCTGGCTCTCTCTCTTTCTTTTCCTTTCTATCAGTTAATTTGTTTAGGCAACACAGGTCACCACCTCTCTGATCATTCTCTCCCTTATTTTTTCCCAGGCAAAGTTGCAGGCCTACAGTCGAGCTTATGATCTGTCCCGCTCTGAAAGGTCAAAGGTCCATGAGCTGGTAGTCACCATGGCGACAGATGGACAACCACTGGCACAAATCGCAGAGCTGCTGGACGTGGCTGTGGGACAATTAAACCTATCTGTCCAAAATGTACTACACGATGCAGTCCAGAGAGTGGTGGTGGCACTCAGGTACTCCACTTTTCTCTTTAGTACCCCCTGATTTTTAAGCACGATACTGATTCAAAGGAAAGGGCATCGCAAATCCCCACAAACACACTCATAATCATGCATGCATGCACATTAACACACACACACACACACACACACACATGTATATATAAAGGAGGAAAATCAAGTTGTCAGGACAGCTGATGGTATTCCTTGTTTTTCTTTTACTTTCGGGTGTTTTATATCCACACACTGTCAAAAAACATTAGGATCCACAGACAAAGTTCCATGCATGTCTTTTTAGATTACTTGTAAGTGTATTTTAGCATAAGAGAGAATGGTAAAATATAAATGTGTATGTACCCAATTCCCAAAAGCACCCCCAGATTAAGTCTTTTTTAGTCTTTTCTAAAAAAAATGAAAACGGACAGTGCTGTCTAAAAAATAGGCTACCTGGTCTCTTTCACTTGCTATTTGAAGATGTTTCATGGTCTATGGATGAGCTGTGAGCCCAACAAGTTGTAAGAAGTACTGTGAAAGCAAGTACATATAGTTCATGTAGGTAGCAGCCGTCGGGAGTTGGGCTCAGAGTGTTGTGTTGGTGTGTTTGGAGTCTAGGATGGATTATTTTGATTTCCTTTCATAACATCCCATGTGCTCCTCCTTTTTGCCCTGTTATAAGGAAATTACATGACCTGTTAATCACAAACCATATCAGTACAGCCTAACTGAAAGCCAGATATCACTGGGCCATCTGATTGGATTGGTGAATAAGAGCCAATCTCCTTGAATGTGTCCATGCCTCATTTCCTGCTTCTTGATAGCTGCTCAATGGGGCATGGTGTAGATAGATGGCACCTGCATGTGGAAACAGGACACACATCGACATGCACACAAAGAGACACACAAGAAGTTGCATATGCACCCATACACACTCACTCATACATGGTTAAACAGACATGTGCACTAGGATATACTCAGACACACACACAAACACAGTATCTCTGCTTCCTTTCTAGGCTGATTCATTATCTGTTGATAATTAATGCCCCTGATATAGCTGTGAGCCTCAAGATCTCACTCTGCTCCAACATTAGCACACCGACCACAAAGTCAGTCTTCATTTGTACATGTGTGTCCATGCGTGGTGTGTGTGTGTGTGTGTGTGTGTGTGTGTGCTTCTCGGTTTGTGTTATCTATGTGTATCTTGTGTGTGTTTGAGTATGTGCCTGTTTATAGATTTATGGACCGGAGGTCTTTTTTGTTTTCGTTTTTTGAGTTTATTGCTAGGTGTTCTTCCTTATGAATATGATTTTTGTCAATATAGGTGTGAGTTGTTTTGGTTTTTTGTATTCTTGTGAGAGTGTGGTTGTGTGAGTCTGTGTTTGCCAGTTGTTGTGAGGGTCTCTGGAAGCATTGCATTTGGCAGGTATGAATGATCCCGGCTGGCTTTAGACTCTCTAAGCCTTCACTCTGGTACAGCAGGTATACCTGAGCCTCCCACTAATGGCCATCTTTTGTATCTGTCATAGCCGCTCTGTGTTAGGTGTGTGTGTGTGTGTGTGTGTGTGTGTGTGTGTGTGTGTGTGTGTGTGTGTGTGTGTGTGTGTGTGTGTGTGTGTACAAACAATTTACATTTGCCAAGTTTCACTCGTCTTATGGCGATACATGTGGATGTTGTGAAAGAGTTGCCGAACTCAGTGCGAAAATGAAAGCTGAAACTGAAGTTGCTGAGGGTGTGTCGCCCCCCCCAGTCCATAGCTGTCTTCCTCCGGTCCTGCTGGATGTATGGCCAAAAAAAAGAAAAAAACACAATATAAATCAAGCGGTTAACTCCTGTACTTCATTGCAAAAATAAATGCATCTTGCATATATCTCAGTGGGACGTTATGGGAATGCAGAAGTGTTGGTCTTTGAGATTGCAGTATGCAGTAAACGAAACCGTGTGCTTTCCATCTGGAGTTGGCAATGTAACCGGCTGGCCGTTGTAAACAGGTCGACAACCCAGCAGGAAAGGTGTCCCGCATAAAGACATGGATAGGCCGAGTTCAACCATGCCACAGAAGTGAAACGACTAAACAGATTTTATTTATTGATAGTATGTATTTTTGATTGTCTTGTGTATAAGAAATTGATCGATCAGCCAATCACCAATCAATCAATTGATCGGTCAATGTGTTGATCAATCAGTCAATCGATCAAACAAAACCAAAGAAAATAAGATAATTAATTTTGGGTATTATTTTAGACTCACTGAAAGTCATGAAAATACATATCAATGCAATCAATTGATTGAAAATAAACTTTATTTGATCATTTGAAAGGGGAAAAAAAGACAGTGGCACCAACAAACAGATATTCACCGAGTTGAGATTTGTGTTTAATGTGGAAATCTGATTCGGTGTTTGAAATAGAAACCTTCCTATCAAGTCATTGATTTGACCTACGGGGTGAATTTAATCGGCCTCGGGGCACTGCTATGAATTGAGGAGCAAGCGCTTACTGTCAGCAACATTTGAATGGGGTTCGCGTTATCATCAGCTGAAGTCACATGCAGTGCGGGCCCACCACCAGCATTGACTGAGTGCATATATAAGCAGCATCAGTGCCCGCAGGAATGAGGTGGCTAAAGTGATATTTTGGGGGGGGGTTGGCACAAAAATCTTCCTCTCAAAATTCGGAGCATACTCTTCACTACAACTGGAGCTTGCTTACATAGGCATGCAGTCAGGGAGAGGGAACATCATTTAGTTAATTAATGCAAATGACGATATCAGAATGACTACAAATATTAGCTCTTTTCTAATTTGTTTACTAATTCGACAGTCAGAGCTGGTAATGCTGCTTTGAGATATCCCGATCTGCCTGTGCAGAAATCTGTTGCTCATTTGGTTGTTTCTGCTATAGTCTTTCTCCTTCTTTTCTATTTCCTATTTTACAGATGGCCGACGCAGAGCTGGTGAAGAAAATGCTTCGAGCCGTCCTCCAGGCCAACAAGGGTGGTGTATCATTGTCCCGTCTGCAGACAGAGTACAAGGAGCTGACAGGGGAGCAGATACCACACAAACAGATGGGACACAACCAGCTGGATGCACTGCTGGCCAGCATGCCCTCAGTTGTCCGCATGGAGCGCAACCGCTCCGGAGAGGTGGGTGTGTGCGGGGTGGGGGGGGGGGGGGGTTGT